>CM060964.1:101254353-101286853 GCA_030765045.1 Tenodera sinensis | reverse complement strand
TATATATTTTAAGATAAAGGATGAAATTATGGGTAATTATTTTTTATATTGGGATAAAAATTAGAATACTAATAACACTGCGTTTTCGTCCTGATTTGAATTTGAACCAGAAACTACTGTGAAAGCATATGCAAAACTGACATCGGTAATATTCTCCGTAGCATAATATTATGCAATGCTTATGTGAACAACGGTGAAGTACAGTTTTCATTTGCGCCACTTCAACTTGAATTAAGCCTGATAATGCAATATAATACAATGGTCTGCGTTTATTTGTTCCCAGGACATTCTCCTTCTGCACATTGTTATTATCGTCGTCATCGTCGTCGTGGTCATCATCATCATTGTTATTATTATATTACTATTATAGTTACTAATTATTTACTATTAATATAATAATAATTACTACCATAATCGCTTTTATTTAATCAAGTTTTATGTTAAATCGAAATATCTAAGTATCAAACAGCTTCATAGGTCCTACCTACGTTTTTATTTTGGCCTTAACAATATATAAGTATACCCAAATTGTAGTCTTTGAAAACTCAATGATGCTATACCAGGAACAAATTGAAAATTATGCATGTATGTATTTTTTATCTTTTACAAATACCAGACTCTGATAAATTCAACAAACACTAATCAACCAAGAATCTTCAAACACGATCATGTCAGTATTTTTCGTCATAATTCTGGGGTTTTACTGAAAAATAGTTGGCCAAACATTGTGATGCATGGAGCATTCTAAGTATCAAAAATGATGAAAGGTTTTTGAGAAAAGTGATATTTAAAATTGGAATATATAATATGCTATCATTTTCAGAAGGATTTAAATGGCCACACAGAACTTTAATATTTCCATAATTAGTAAAGCAAAAGTGCCAAATGTACGTACAGATGTACACATAGTAAGGAACAACAACCACAATTTTCGATGTTTTAAGGATGTGTCCAATTTTAATGGTGCATTTCCTTTAAAATGCAGGAAGCACCTCTGTGGAGACATTTCTCGTGTAACAAGTTTTTAACAGTAATCTGCAATATTATAGTAGCAACAAAACAAGAATGAACATGGGCCTAGCCAATACAGTAATATTGCTCCCTCGGAGTTGCCAGTTGCCCAGCAAGCGAGCAACAAGGATAGAAGATTTTACTGTCTGTGTCACAGCGAAACCACCTGCGCATAAAACTGGCAACGCTGAGCTGTATTGGCTAAGCCCATGTTCATTTCTATTGTGTAGCTAATTTTTACTGGTGTTTAACGGCTGTTCCGAATACATATGGCACCGCAGGTGATGCACACTATTACACGCGAGTTCGAATCTCGCTTAGGGTAAGTTATACGGGTAAGGTTTTTTCCGAGGTTTTCCCTTATCCTGAGAAGACGAATGTCGGGTAACTTAAAGCTCCATGGACCTCGGGCTCATTTGAGCATCATTTCACCCGTTTCATTCACTCACCGTCTGATATGACGCAATGTTGGAGGACGTTAATTAAAAAAAAAAAAAAAAAAAAAAAAAAGAAAGAAAAGAAAAGGAAAAAAAAAAAGAAAAAGAAAATAAATACACGAAATGAAATGATAATTACTGTTAAAGGAAATCTGGAAACGAAATGTAGCAAACTAACTTCAGGGTGCCTTCCTGGAGTTGGCCAGGTATGAGGACTGAGGAACACCTGGAAAAATGTTGAGCCTGGTGGAATTTCAACCGGAGACTTTCCGTTCACGAGTCTGTCTTAATGCCCTCCAGTATTGGCGCTAATTAATGATAAATTCCATATATGCACTAAACAAACTAAACAATCCAAGTGCTTTAAGGGTGCTTAATTTTTTATTATAATAGATATTCTTTATTTCACCAATAGTAGATTACGACATTACACTAAGGTGCAGAAAACGTGTTACAAAAGCATGAAAAATAACCTATTGTAAATCACTCTTGATCCTGTTTCAGTAACGAACTAATATTCTGTTTCTGTTATTCTTAACCCTTTCATGCCTGAATTATTTTGCTACATATGCCGTTCTTCCTCTAATTCGAAACCGGTTTAGATTAGGCGGTCTGGGAGACCTTCAGCCTGCTGGCTTGGATAGTCATGATCGTTAAGGCAACACGTAGTGCACTGGTCATGCACTCAAAGCCCGAGGTCGTGAGTTCAAGCCTCGGCAACCGCAGTAAAATGTGCCTGTGGTAAAGGACGGGGAGGGCCCACGTAAAATAATCGATGTGATGGCACGCGTGGATGATGATGGGGTATCATTTGACTGCGGTTGCATGGATTTTGCTTCTTTTCTTTTTTTAAAAAAAAACTACAATATAAATTGTAAAAAATATAATGTATAAGATATGTATCTTATAAGACACACCAGGCATTAAAGGGTTAACAATCTTGTACTCTAAGAAGTTGTAGTATTACACATTGTGATTTCTGATCCTATTGGAATTTTCATATTCTGTGGGGATACAACTAATAAATAACACAAATAAATAATAGATATTTTCCAACATCGCACGGTTTTGGAGATCCTGCACAAAGCTGAGTGCTATAATCTGCCTCAAATTAGAACGACTCTGTTATAAACTTGTGGGAGGGAAGAAAAGCCGAGGCACAGAGGAAATTGAAATTCTCTTAGGCCTATGGTTGGTGGAGGGAAGTTCATGGATGTTTTCTTCTATTTCTACCGTATAATAACCGCCTTTATAAACGCCCATAAATTTCCCTCGAAAAATCAGTGGCTTGAGAGCATACCGTTATAGCGTCTCTGTCTCTCCCTTTCTCCCCTCCCATATGTTTACAACAGGATCTTTCTAGTTTGAGGCATATTATAGCCAGCTGATGCCGTTTACTCTACAACTTTTCACATCAAACGTTGGGAACGATAATACTCTGTTATTATTAAAGTGACCATAAGTACAAAACAGAAGTGATACCTCCTGTTTTAAGAGACTTTCGTTAAATATCGGATGTATTTATTCACATGGTTTTCTCTACAAACGTTTTTTATTGTATCTGTGTCTTGTTCGAGATAAGCGTTTGCAGAAAACCCTTTATTGCAAATTTCTTTGTAGGTACAAGAGGGATACAGGAAACTTAAGCGATTGTCAATTGTTTAAAACCTTGTCACTACATAATGGCTTTAAATGCATGACCACGATAAAAACGATTCAAATTTGTCACTTGAAAAAAGAATACGAATTACTTGGAAATTCAAACAACAAATAATATCTTGGGAATTCCCTAAACAATTTACTTCACTGAAATTGTGTTCTTCAGCTAGATCTACATTTTTGTACAGTAAGATTTTGTCTATCGCTTGCGGTTTTCAGGTTATAACGCTTCATTCAGAAGGAAAGAAGCTTAAGTAACAGCTTAAGGGAAGAAAATTCAAGATGTGAATTTTATCTCTATTGAAACTGTTTTAAGCGTATGGTGTTTTAATCCAAATATTTAGACATTTTTGAGAGAATAAAGTAAGGAAAATACGAACGAACATTTGTATACATAAAGCGCTGTTTGCATTGAGGGGTTTTTCTTCAACATTTTCCAGTCACATCCTTGGAAGATGCTGATGTTACTCTCCAACAGTTCGCTTTTGAGATATGCTGTTGACAGCCAAGGTAGTTAACGCACGGACTCGCGATTCAAATCCCGCCAAGACTGTCATTCCTGGCTGAGGATTTTCATACATTTTCCTCGATCCTCATAACTGGCGAATGAATGCTGTGGAATGGAATGTTTCCTTCCCAAAATTTACTTTCTCGATTGATATTTTATTTCATGTATCATTAGTGCCCATCACTTCCGGTGCCATATAAAACAAAATACAGGCATTAAATACTACTGAAATACACATACGTACGTGGGCACGCACGCACAAAGGCATAGGCTTCCGTATGAGCAAGCAGAGCTTTTCATGCGTGTTTCAGCGCATTTTGGTTTTCGGAGAAATATTCTTAAATACGTAGTTACGAGGATAGCTAATTAAAGCTACCATTATATTCATTAATCCTATCACTGGTAGTGCGGAAGTCTCTCTTGTATTATTTGTAAGTGCCTTTTTTCTAGTGAACGATTCCAAATTATATGGCTGATTATTGAAACAAGACTTCCTCGTGGAAAATATTCATGCTTCGCTGGTTATTCCAATTTGTCAGAAGTTTTCCAAAACGTCAATTCAACAAATTTCTATTGCAGCAATCCATTAATCCATTCAACTATGCTGCATGATTGGAGTTGTAAATTTGTATTCATTCAACGCAATCATGTGTCAGATTTACAACGGTTCCATGCACAGCTCGTGCGACTGAATAATGGGTTTGTTTCTGAGTCAATTTCTGATTTTTGTGCGGCTGATGAGAAAGGAAATTCACAATGAAATAAATGACTGTAACAAACATTGCGCTTGATCTGAAGCGGAAAACATTTTTAAAATTATAAAATTTAAGCTGCAGTGCACATATTAGCTAAATAAAGCAAAAACACCTCTCTCTTTCCAACATTATGATGAATTCATGATGTTTCCTATACTGAATTCCACCACCACCACCCCCTCCCCGACACACACAGCCATACTCCCACAAACTAAAATGAAATCCTTATTGTTCATATTACTCCTATTGTTTCTCGGACGTATGCTTGCTTTTGAGCGATGTGATAAAAAAGAAATTAATCCATGGTAAGAAAAACCGGTTGGGTAAATTATTATTGTATACCATTTAAATCGCCGTTTTGTTGATAAAGCATTAATAATATACTAAATTAATGTATTATCTTAATAAAATAGCCATAATAGCACATGCATCATAATGCAAAATATAAATTACCTTACTCTGAAATATATACCACCACTACTGATTCCAAAATCCCCATAACATTTTAAAAACGATGATGTGATGGTGATAATGGTGGTGATGTTGATGATGGTGATGGTGATGATGGTAATGATGATGGTAATGATGATGGTGATAATGGTGATGATGGTGATGATGATGGTGATGGTGATGATGGTGATGGTGATGATGGTGATGGTGATGATGGTGATGGTGATGGTGATAATGGTGATGATGGTGATGGTGATAATGGTGATGATGTTGGTGATGATGATGGTAATGATGATGGTGATAATGGTGATGATGGTGATGGTGATGATGGTGATGGTGATGATGGTGATGGTGATGATGGTGATGGTGATGGTGATAATGGTGATGATGGTGATGGTGATAATGGTGATGATGTTGGTGATGATGATGGTGATAATGATGGTGATGATGGTGATGAGGGTGGTGATGGTGATGATAATCAATAATAATAATAATAATAATAATAATAATAATAATAATAATAATAATAATAGTAATAATCATCTCTGTTTAGTATTAAGCATGATATATAGGTTGCAAGACAAGGTTAACAGTAAGGTGCTGCGTTAACCACGCTATAAAGGCTATTTCTTAGCAACAATACTCTATTTTTAAAATAATTTGCATTAATTTAACATTTAATATTGTTTATTATACAATTTAATACTATCAACAACATGACTGTTAAACTAACTTGAACTCGACATTTGGGCATTTTGACCATGAAAATCTTGTAAATGAATGTAGAGACGCATGTTCCTGTAGACAAATACTTAATGAAGGTATACACATGGAGGTGACAACATCAACACATTAAATCCAATAAAGAAACGTCTGTAAGGACACAGAAGACCATATCCTTTAATTATACGTAACCCCGTCTTTTGCAACAAAAAGTACTTGGTAGGCACCAGAGCTGTTACCCCATAACATCATACCATAGGTTAAAATTTATATTAAAAGGCAATGATATGTAGTGCGGAGATAACTGTGACAAATTGAAACAACAATTAGCTCGTAAAAAACAATTATTGTGTGAAATGCGTTATAGGGCTTGCTTTGCAACTCTACATTGACAAATCCTCGTAACTGACACATATTTACCTTTTGCCATCTTTATGTAATCTCCTGTTGCCAGCGAGACACATTAATGCAATGTTCCAAAATTTACCAGAATGCAGATTGTGAACTTTCTCGAAGGGTAGCCAGTCAGATCCTCTTCCAATGTTTGACCAGCTGAATAAACCTCCTGTGTTCAGGGCTTTTATCAATGGTTTAGCCGACTGCATTACGCGCGTTTTACCACAGCATGGAAGTATAACGCACCTTTTCCCTCCGTCCAATTAATAAATCATTCATATCACTCCTCATAATTAGCATATCATTTCCTTGTAATCACGAACAATTCTACTTTTTCAGCTGCCACTAAAATATCTTCCGGCAAATCCATTTCTGCTTTGTAATGTCAACAAACAAATTAACTACGATACTCCATATGTAAACAGTGCCACCATAAAACAAAATACACACAGTCTCTCCATACAAGTTCCTTTTATAATATTAATTTATCTTCAACACGCATTTGTTTTACAAAATGAAACAAAGTGTGACATTAAATAATGGTATAGCATTATAAAATATTATGAAACTCTGTTTAACAACATTTATTACTCATATAATAGAACATGTGCAACACTAAAGCTTATTCCATAATACTATTTGTGTCATTAGTTAATGGATCTGAAAACTCTTTCATGTGTTACAGGTTTGACATTAATCAATCCTTTAAGTATTCCATATTACAACACAAGAATCTTGAAACTATAGTGAGCATTTGCAGGCGCCGCTCAGCGCCAGGGAAACAATTGGCAGTAGTAATTTACAGCCTTACTGTATAAAAGGGGAATTTATGCATTTGGAATTGTTTAAAATATGCAAGAATATATTTGTGAGCATTTTGTAAGTTGGTGAAGTATTCACATGGACTTAGGAACACAGAATTTGTCAAAGTACAACAGTTTTTAATATTTGTGCACATATAGATAGATATATAGGATGGAAGGGAAGTTATTACATTCCTTCTAATATGTGCTTCATAGAAACCTTACAAACAAACAATTCCAATGAAACTTTTTTCCCTGATCAGCCCATTTCAAAAGAATAAAGGGTTTTTATTCCAAATCGGATGCGTAACTCCACTAGAATGTACAAAGATAACAGTTTGTTACTTGTAAGATATGTAAAGTAACTTATTTCTGGCATAGCTTCGGTAGTAATTATGGGACATCACACAGGGTTTCGAAATAGTTACTTACAGAGGAATTGAAGAAATACTCCGAACAGCTTTTTCAGGCGTGAAGTAACTCGACAATGTTGCATTGAGGTTGGTCAAGGAATTGAACCCGCTTCTGGATGTAAACAGATCGGTCGCTTGCAGGGTGGTGCAATGTTTTGGAAGCTAACGCTTCTGATTGGCGTACACTCGCACAGTAAACATGAAAGGACACGGCATGGTATTTGTTTACGTTCACGAGACACCACGCTGCGGTGTTTATTTACTGAGGTAGTGAAAGTGACACCCCCATAATCTTCTATGTTACCAACCTGTTTTCGAGAAAACTAAAATATCTCCGTGGGAAATGGTAAGAGACGAAAATGTGAGCTTTAAAATGTGTTCCAAATACTTCGATCTACCACTGGTTTAGTTTAATGTAACGACTTCCGTTCCACCCGGTATATACTACATAATAGAACATCACCTGTGTATATAAGAAACAATTCATTACTTATAATATACATGTTTAAATAGAACCGTTATACCCACTTCATATGCCCGCCTCTTAATATAGATGTTTTGATCTATTAAACATTAATCATTGAAATATTTAGGCTGTGGGTAAATGCATACATTAAAGTACATTCATAATAATTCCTTTTGATAATGCGATGATGATCATCATCATGACGTAACTGATCAGTGTAAATTGCTTCTTCTCCAGTACTGTGGTTATAACTGTCTCAGTTGAGTGCACATTTTTCTAATTTCTATATAAAATGTCATTATGGATAGTATTTATATGTTTATGAAACGTGTGCGAACATCTAGTCTTATCACCGTAAACAAATCCAAGGTTTACATTTACTTATTTATTTAATTTTTCGGTAGAAAGGTATGAATATTTCAATATATCCAATGGAATTGCTTGTTGTTACGTTCTAAGTCCTTCCAAGAGAGACATCCACGCTAAGTACCGTTAAATGTTCTCTGCTTCTGGCAATCTTCCACTGTATTTCTTTACACCTATTGGTAAATCAAAATGTAAATATCCGTTGACATCATAGCTGATGTCATTGTTTTTAAATTATCCCGTATTATGCAACGTTGTTTAAATAACAGTTGATAGCCTTTACGCAGAAGATGCCAAGTGTTCCCGGTTTTCGAGGCACTGCATTATGCCGACAAGCAATATGACTTTACGTCTCTAAGTTTATTTGGTGTGTACAAGTTGTGCGAAATAATACAGACCTGAGAATTACAGACTGAGTGAAATATTCTAAGCGTTATGTAGGAATAGATGGTATGTTATAGGCGCAAGTCTGTGTTTTCTAGAATTATGAAAAGTATCACATGTAAATTGATGTTTAAAGGATTACGATCTTCTACAGAAATAGGTCGTGAGCTTCATCATAGCCTATTCGAGGGCTATGTAGAGGTAGAATTTTTGTACAAGTATGATCAGAATACAAATTTCTGTGTAATATAAGATTGGTCTCTATTTAAGGAGTGGAATCAGGACTGAAAAATTCAATGCCACAGCCAGGATTTGAAGCACGGATCTACCCCCAGCAGTATGTTTATTGGCATAAAGAAATGACAATTGGTCTCTATTACTCTTCAAGTATTTTTCCAAGCGTAATGGATGAAGAGGGTGTTCTCAGTTCAGGTACGTAAAATGTGGTGGTGCTGATAGGAGGGGCAAGTTTATCATTCGCTGGAGTCTTCGATATGGCTTTCATATGTCTTTAACTTTTGCAATTCATCTAGTGATAGTAGCTGACAAGATTTAAGGTTACTACACATACAAGAATAAAACATGAAGTTGTGGAAAATGTCGATAACAAATGTGTATGTTCATGGGGCAACACAGACTATTGAAATAGTGGTGTGACTTTTATATATTACTGAATTGGATAACGTTATATTTTTATTTAAGCATTCTACGAATATGTAACACTACGTTTAATAAATCAAATTACAGCAAAAAGAAACTTTAATTACGATGTAGCACTATTTAAGTATCTTATTGTTTGATAATGTTTTAAAAATCTGATATTTCCAGTGTAGGAGCACATTTTTTTCCAAGTCTTCGATGTCCTCCAGCTTTCAAATTTTCTTTCATTGAGTGCGTTCAATACAACCTTCTAATAGTATACCCTTTTTGGCATCAGTGATCCCGTCCTTCTGCATGAGCTCACTTCTGAGAGCCTTAATATGCTCTACTACTTGTTGATTCCCAGAAGGTTTCTCTACCAGAAGATTGTAATTGGCAGTAACTCTTCTCTTTGAACTTGACTGGTAATAAATGAACAGAGTGCTGAACTAAGTATGCCATTCTGCAGTTCAAGTATAAAACTGTCAATTACTGGCGGAATTACTATAGCAGGAAAATATTACATAAAAGTTCTTGGAAACACTAAAAATGTGAATGCAGTCGAATGCTTGGTGAAATCTTACGTTTCCCTAAAATCATCGAACCATATTGTATAAAAGACAGTGATTACATAATTAAAAGCACAAGATTGATATAAATTACGTCTTTCCTTCATTTTTTAGGCCAAGGATGGCGCTAGTCATTATAAGTATGCAAAACACGTTACGCCACTAAGTGGCATATGCAAATTTTTCCACCCCCTTTCTGTATTTTTACATAGCTCCAACAAGGTATTCTTACGAAAGCTTATTTTTCTACTTATTTCACGTATATTGCATTAACATTAACCCAATAATAACGCATAGCTTAGAGAGGGAGGATCTGGTTTAAGGGCGCTCAACTTCGTGGTCATCAGCGCCCTTAAAAAAACAGGGGAAAAAAAAAGTTCATGGCAATAGTCAGACATAAATGTCAATTAAAATAAAATTACTAGTAACAAAGAAAATATACACATAAACATAAAAAACAGCGGAAATCGCCAGATATAAAACAATGGGAGAAACATGTCAATAAAGCATAAAAAGAGATATCTAAAATTTTAAACCCTCAAACTGATATTACACTCCGCTAAAAACTTAAAAACTCTATCAATCGCTGTTTTGTCATCCGCTAAGACCTCTGTAAGTCTGATAGGCAGCTGCAGAGAATCTCGAAGGTACACTAGTGTGGAACACTAGCAGCACGTGATGGACTGACAAAAGGTTGTCACACAGCAGACATAGAGGAGCAAGGTCCCTTTTAAATAGATAACCATGCGAAAAATTGCAGTGGCCGCATAGCTTAGAATGATGGTACAATAATGTTATTTTAAATAAAAGGTGTGTTATAAACAGGAATGCATTTTTGTAGTACATTTTTATACCATATTAATCAAAAGAGTTTCACAGGATGTTTGCCAGAAAATTCAGAATAAACAGTTTATTTCTCATGGAAATGTCTTAATATATGGTATTTTAATCTAAATCTTAGAGTCATTTTTCAGAACATCAGAAATCTCGAAAACGTTTTCATAAAAGATGGTCTGTGGTGATTAGAGTTTCTTGAACCTAAACACCAGGTTGAAACTGAGTTCTATTTATGGACGCCCTGTAAGTGCTTTGGGTCTCAGCGACCCATTCTCTATCGGGCGTGAAATACCGCATAATTTTGCTCAGGGGTCCCTTTATGATGCGCGAAGTTCTTTTATGTGCCATGAATCTGCAACACGGGACCATCGGCTTTACTTCCCTTCCGAGGATTTTTACGCCCGAAAACAATCCATTGCCCTCCGCCCAGTTTGAACGCGCGACTTCGGCAACCGGGGTATGATACCCCTAGACCACGGAGGACAACTTATGCCTGTATAACACGTGTGTTTTAGAACGAAAGTGGTAAAAATAATTGCGATGAAAATTTGACAAAGCCAGTTCTGGTATTTTGAAATTCCCGATATTCTTACACAGATTCATCGCCTAAATAGTCACTTAAAATAAACGTTTTGTAAATTCTTTCCTTTGGCAGTTTCAGCCGTTCAAATTTTTGTACAGAATGGAATTTTACGATCTGGTTTCTCTGAAATTTTCTTGTCAATTCCGAAAACGAACCAAAATAATTACATAAGATTTCTACAAAGGGCATTTTATTTTCAGTTCGATACAAAATTTTAAATTGATAAATATATGCACTGAACTTTTATCAATTGTTTACTTCTTAACTATTATTAAAACATACTCACAACTATGATAATTTTGGATGCAATGGTTAAATAAATTAAATAAACGAGAAGTAATGTTTAAAATGAAGGTTTGTGTAAGTTTTCACACAAGTATAAACATTTAGTTTGCAAACTAAAACCCCATGTGGAAGTGAACCGTTCAACGCTTATATAAAGTACACTCATGATCAAACTTTTGGTTGAATTGAATTAAAACCTTTAAAACCAACATTTCCAGTGGCTTAAAGCTGAAGGTACAATTACTATGAGGTATTAATTTTATTCAGTGGTGAGAAATACGTTAGCAAACTTCAGCTCACGTTATGCAGAAGACTTTCACGCTGTTTATAAATGCTTTGAGGGATTACACACCTGCTTCGGCAATGAACGTCTAAAGGCAACCTAATGAAGCTAGAAGTGTTTATACGTAATGCTCATTTTGTTAGCTTCCTCTAACTGTACAAAGGCGTTTGTTGTGCTAAGCGCTCCTTTAAGAAGTATGCTTCACAGGATTTCGTGTTCGAGTTAGTTTAGACTAAAACAGAGATTTTAAGACACCACTGAACCATAAAGTTATTCACAATATAAATTAGTGGAAATATCGTGCAGCGGTGTGGGTTTATAAACCTTGATGTGCTTTCTTTATTTTTTATTTATCTTCTTTATTCTTATTTATTTACCTTTTTAAATTTCTGTTATGGGAAGTACTAGCAAAGGATATTATTAGGTGAGCTCGCAACTCCAGTCATGTAATGGAATTAAAATTGGACAAATTTGGACCTGTTACTAACTTACTGTGACATTGAAAGTATTGCTTCCAGTGTGTCACCCATGTAGGAAAGGGGTGGATTAAGTTGGCAATGAAACTGCAGTTTCGCTATCTACAAGCGTCACTCTTCTGGCTTAGCTCTTATATAATCCTAGACACTTGAATAACAAGTTCTTAACCTCATCTCAAAGGCTGTGCAGAGTGCACACTCTCAATGAGTTGCCTATGTTCTGACTATTTGAGTACCATTTAGTTCATGATAATCATTAAAATATAAATAAACGTGACGATTAGAGTGCCTTTTTCAATAATAATACATTTTATATAATTTGTATGTAACTATTATTATTTTATCTAGTGCCTAAATACATATGAACAACTGATAATTATTACAATTCATAATCTTACCAAAATAATTGCTTTTCTCTTGAACATTCTCTGCAACAACGGTTCTTCAAGGTATATCGTCTAAATCAGAACGCTTGAACGGCCATATCCTGTTCTATAACGGCAATGATTTCAGGTTTCTGTATGTTCTTCAGAAGAAACATTTTATACTAATAGTGTGGCTTGTCTTTTGGCAATTCTTCAGCGAGCCCTCCTTCCAAAAGATCGAGCCTCTTACCACATCACACTGTCCTAAGGTACCTCTAGTCATTTACACTTATCAGAGTAGGTTTTATTAAGAAGTGTTGCTTCTCTTTGCCTTTATTTCACATATAATACAAAATCAGTTGATGATTTATGTTTCTTGGAATTTGTTACAGGTCACATAGAGAAGAGATAAGGTTGGGGACACAATGACAACCTATATGTACAGCAGCCAAATGTAGTTCAACGATAGAAATGAAAATTAGATTTAACTTCATAAACATTCATTCTATTAAACTTTTACAATAACTATTCGCATAAATATCGGCTTATGAACTTTCATTGCGTATGGGCTTTCAGAACAGTAATTATTGAAATACTTGCGATTCCTATTTCTGTCCCATTAGAACATCCCTTTGGAAAAAATAATTACGATAAACACATGACTATTGCTTTTGGACTGCCATTGTTGAGGGAAAAGGTAGTACAGAAGTAGAATCTTTATATTAAAACTGTAATGTTTTACTTATGAAGAATTCTGAAGGGAGAAAAAGAGATTATCACTGAAATTTCATTGCTGGGATGTTAGGTGACATTCTTGTGAAAGCTCTTAAGTCTCCTAATAGAATCTATATCTTATTATCTCACAACGGTATCGCTTCAAACCAATGAGCAGGAATGCTTCTGTTTCTAAGAAAATTACATGGGAGAAGCACTGGGATTGAAGAAGGATATTGATTCGCATGCTGACCAAACTGGGACTCAGCTATCGTAAACATTGATAAGCTTTCAGAAATAAACTCCACTTGGAGTTAAATCTACGGATTTTTCCTTTTTGGGAATGGTTCATATACTTCATTATCTACGCTTTTCGTTTTCTCGCTTCTAGAAAAGTTCATGGACACCAATTTGACATGCATCAAACGAGTTTGTCACTATTATTGAGGACTCATTTACAGGCTAAACACTTCTACAAGAATAAACTTTATCAGTGGTGTAAATGTATTTGCAATAATTATAGGAATTACAGGGAAATATATGTTTAACATGCCTTTTTGGCTTCTGATCTTCTTTAGTGCGATGGCCGTTTAAAATTAGACTAGGACATTCTTAAAGTAATAAGAATGAACCCCCTGAGAGTGTCCTTACATTGCCACTCCTGAAGTTTCATTGCTTCTTCTTCTTGTTTACCTGGTTACCCTCCCCTTATGTAGGAATTACACCCCCTAGTACTTACAAGCAGAGGAATCTATAGACCGGACAGAGTGAAGATCTGGAAGCAGATAGTCAGCCAAGAACCAGATATGAGAGTGAGGAAGAGGATGGTATGAAATGCAGGCAAAAACGCCGAATGGAAAGGTAACGAAGGAGCAAGTGGTGAAATGTGTAGCGGAGGAAACCGGAGAACCCGGAGAAAACCCGCCCAGATTCATCGTCCACCACGAATACCACATGCGACTCTCTGGAATCGAACTCGGACCGCCAAGGTGGCAGGCGAACGTTCTAACCGCTCGGCCACGGCGCCACCTAAATTTCATTCCGGAAAAAAATAATTCAGGTATGCTGAAAATTTAAATCTGGCCATATAAAATATATTCCCTTTCAACAAATGTTTGTTAAGCGTACTCGTATCGGCATTTCTAATTTCTACAAATTTCTGCATACATATATAATTGACATTTTATCAGTACAGATTATGATATAAAAGTAATTTTCATACTCCTGTGTAGTACCTGCCTTCCGATTAAATTATTTTCCAAAATTGAAAATCGACTCCTATGGAAAGCACTCCAGATGATGAAAATGTGTTAAGTTTTTATTTGGTTTCACAATCTGTGCATTATCTCTAACATCTAGGTGCTTAATATAAAAAATTAATGTTTTTGTAGCATAAAAAGCTTTTTCAAAAGAAATAAAACATGTATGACGTTTAATATTTAAAAATATAATACATTATATTACTAAAACTTTAAGCACAAAACTGTTATTGATATAAAGGGAGGCTATTTGTATATTTCCATCTACCTTTAAAGGACTTACACTGACATTTTTAAAAATAATTATAAAAGTATTTTTCTCGTGGGGTAAACGGAAAAAAATGTAGCAAAACAAGCTAACAAATAAAGTAAATTTGAAAATGACTTCTTCTATTTGGCACTTTGATTTATACCACATGTTTAGATGTTCAATTGAATTACGAACATATAGCCTATAGGAGTCTAAGCATTGCACAGCACTAATTCATGGGCAACACGCGGGAACTCCTTTGTCGCGCTCGTGTTCAGTGCGTGCTAGCATATGCATCATTCGTTCTACTAACCGGGGTGCTAATGCGGGACTCAACTGCGTACATATCAACAACTTTAAGTGCCAAAGGTAATTTAACTCATCCTCTACTGTACATATAGCATGATTGGACCACTTAAAGGCAGATAAATGGGGAAGCGATGTAACTTCTGGAGATGGTTGTCACCGTAGGAGGCGGGTATGGAGCCGCCACCCTCCAAAGAGAAAAACAAAAAGAAAACAAAGAGTAGCTCGAAATTTTTTCCAAACTGCGGTAACGAGTACACATAAAACCTCTTTAAAATTTAACAAAGAAGTTCCTACTCCTAGCGTTATATAGACCTATAACATTATATTAACTTATAACAATAAGGATTTTCTAATTTCCCGTGCCACTTGCTTTCTTGTGTAATCATGTAGTCCAGCAGTGTCACACTTATGAATTAGGGATCCCCTGTGTATGTACAGTCGCTGGAGACACGTTAGGTGACATTTATGGCACGTGAACACGCCTAGTATGTGAATCACTTCCTTGTTCATGTCAGGTTTGAACACGCGAGCATGCGAACTTTTGCTAACTATACGCTACTTAATTCAACACAGGACAGGCAGTCTGCTTTGGCCACATGAAACTAAAACACATGAAACCTCCATTAAAAGTAGTCCTGTTTAAAAGCTATCCATTCTTTAAATGCAAGTTATATTTCTAAAATCTACGTTTTCATACAACTGTGCTTTTCAGAATGGGCTGTATCCTAACACTCATATTTTATATCTGATCTGCAAAGGTTTAAGGGAATACTAAATGTCGAAGACTGCCCAAAGGTTTATTTTAATGCAGCCTTGTTATCCATTTAATTATATGTTAGTCATTGTAGGTATAATACTCGTACTTTAAATAAATATAAATACATACAGCATCTGCCAATTTGTTCTGTCAATTTTACACCACCTTTCTCTCTCTCTCTGTCTCTCACACACACGCACGTTTATTACTCAGGATACAAATTCTAGGGTCTTCCCTGAACGAAAGGGTACATCTATCAATATCTTAAACAGTATATACCGAGATATTATTTGTTAATTGCCAGTTTTGAACTGTTATAATTACTCTTTAACACTTCCGTGGGCAGTTCTTGCCTTGAAAGTGTTGTATCCAGGCAATTGACCACCTACAAAGGCTAAATTCTGTAAGAATTCATATCGGTTCATATGAAGGAGTTAATATCATTCTTCAGGATGCGTCAGCGAAGTAAATGATAATGAAGTAATCACGGCTTCTGTGCACTTCCTTCAGATACCTACCTACAGCAAGTGGGCGAAAGCCGTTAGGAGAGAGTTCGCTATTTTCAACACGTAACGTCTGCTCAAGGTCCTCTGACAAGAAATAAAATATTAAAATGTATGTTTCGAACGTATATATTTCCCCTTCTCAATTAAATGATCGGGTAAAGGTGACTATATTAATTCTTAGCACATAGCCAAACCACTTACGTATGATTAGGCACGGCACCTTAACACTGTCGATACCTCGATGCTCTCTATATTTGGTGGTAGCGAGGTATGTCTAAAAGTATGATATAAACTTTCGACACTTTTTCAATACTTTTATATAGCCCGCCTCTGTAGCGTGGTGGTAGCGTATCTACCTACGTCCAGGAGGTCGCCAGTTCAAATCCCGCTTACGTTTTTTCTCTGTTCTTTTCCCTTATACTGAAAAGATGGATGTCTTAACTTAAAGCTCTATGGACCTCGGATTCATTTGAGCATCAAGTTTAACAACTTCACGGATTTCACACTAACACACAAACACACACACACGCACGCTCACACACACACACACACACACACACACACACACACACACACACACACACACACACACGCACGCTCTCTCTCTCTCTCTCTCTCTCTCTCTCTCTCTCTCTCTCACACACACACACACACACACACACACACTGGGTGTCCAAATCAACGCCGACGCTTAGTATGTTGTCCGGGATCGCTAACTGATCGGTTTTCAAACAGGAACCCCTGTCCAGAAATGCACCGTTTGGACGCCGGAGAGCGTCGAAGTTTGAGAACGAACGTTTGTGACAATTTGTTAACATTCGTTTTCGTATCTTAATACGAAAGGCATGCAACACTTTAGCCACCTGTGCACTGGGATGAAAGATCTGAGCATAATAACATTCCTGCGCATGCGTTAAATTCATTCATGGAGCTCTTGGTGCGCATCCTACTGCGTTGCTTGCGTAGTTTCCAGCACAGTAGCGCTTTTAACGACAGTACGACACGTACCAGTACAAAGATGCGAAAATGGCTGACCTGAGCTCCAGCACACTTTGGTGTAAATGTGCGGAATCACCTTAACGTCGCATATTCAGATCAATGGATTGATAGAGCTGGACCAATTCCATGGGCAGCACGGTCGCCAGATCTGACACATCTCTACTATTTCCTGTAGAGTTCTATGAAGGGTACGGTGTATGACACTCCTGTAACGTCAGCGGAGGACCTTATGGCTCCTGTCCACAGAGCGATTGAAGGTATTCAAAGACAACCGCGTGTATTGGGTCATGTGTCTAAAGCTTAGCACCGCCGATATAGGCTCTGCAATGCCGTAGGAGGTAGGTACATCGTTCGAAGCCCGTTTTTATGTAGACAACCTGATGCTGGGTTTATTGACAAAATGTTAACGTACACCAATCTCACACTTTGATCCGCTACAGCGTACATTTCTGGACAGGGGTTCCTATCTGAAAACCGACCAGTTTGACGTCCCGCACAACATACTAAGCGTTGTCGGTGTTATTTTCTGGTGTGTATGTATGTGTGTGTTTATGTGTAACACGAACTGTTGCGTTAAATACATACATAGGATATTAGCGAAAACTGAATTGGAAAGAACGCCTTTGACCTACTTCCTGTTAAGTAATGTGCACAGCTATCTTTTATTTACAGCTAACAGTTTCTAAAATTGTCTCCATAGTAAAGACACGGCCGCGGTTACTAAATCATTTTCCGGTGCTAAATATCAGTAAACAGTATTTATTGACTGCCTTTAAATTAGTAACTCTCGTTGTAAATTTGGCACTACTTCAGTTTAGTGTTACGTCGGCTATTTTGAATTTTGGGAACTATTGTTAAATTGTTTCCCGTGAAACACTGTCAATAATTTTTCAATACACCTGCTGGTTACCGTACAGGTCATAAAACCTAATCAGTTAATAGTAATAATAATAATAATAATAATAATAATAATAATAATAATAATAATAATAATAATAATAATAATAATAATAATAATAATAATAATAATAATAATAATAATAATAATAATAATAATAATAATAATAATAATAATAATAATAATAATAATAATAATAATAATAATAATAATAATAATAATAATAATAATAATAATAATAATAATAATAATAATAATAATAATAATAATAATAATAATAATAATAATAATAATAATAATAATAATAATAATAATAATAATAATAATAATAATAATAATAATAATAATAATAATAATAATAATAATAATAATAATAAAAATAAAATAATTATAGTTGCGCATTCAGCTTAGCAGGAAACTCATTTCTTGTCCGCCTTTCCCTTTACAAGGTGTAGTTGCTTATCATGTTAAATTACATGTTATCTTCTATTTGTTCAGACAAATTAGAGTAAAGCGCCTTAGAGGTTATTTCTGAAGCCCCCTTCGTTTGACATGTGGTAGAAAATCGCTCAAATGTCATGTTTTCATCTTGGGATTTTATTTGGGCTGGTTCTTGGAGTGCTTGACAGAGGCTGGAGAGAAAAGTGTTGGTTAGGTAATCATGGATACCCTAAGGAAAAAAGAACACATTGGCGAGTTGGGGAATGTGACAGTTGTTCTGTCCCAAAGCGTACACATTGAAATGATTTGTGACAATCGTCACAAGGGTAACTGAACATTCTTGGCACATCACTCAGATCTCTAAATCACGAGATAACTGGGGTTCTAAACGCCTCCTCTGACGGCATGCACAATCAAGAGGAAATGTATCAGTACCAGTGGAGATAACATCGAAAAGTGTTTCAAGGAAAGATCAAGCCTAAGCTGTTTTTGTTTCTTCAAGTAGAGGAGACAACTCCAGAAGCAAAAGTTATTGCCACTGGAGTTAGCAGATAATTAGACTAAATTACTTCAGCTAATAATTATTAATCTAGGCAACATCCGGATGCTGGAGATGGGCCCGTTTAAATGAGGGATGTCTGAAACTAACCCACAGGAACATCAGAGCACTAATTACGCGATACAACAAATTCCACATAAATTTGCTTTACTTCTGGTGTTACGCAGAAGCACATGTGATAAATGACTTCTCTGGTGGGTTTATTGAATGCTGTGCAAGAGCAATAGAGTATTATAGAAAACCTAATTCCACTATTCGGATCATTAATTCTGGCACGGGATTTATATCGCTCAGTGTGGCGATGTAACCTAACTTAATCTACCGTGCACTTAAGCCAGGATTAATATACGTACAGGCAAAGTTAGCGGGAAATGATAAAATCATTCCACCGTAGCGGAAATCAAACCCTGCTGTCTTGCGGTGGATTTACGGCGTTTGGATGCATATACTATACTGCCTAATCGCAGAGAACATGAAAATGACTGCAGTGCTGGTTTTATTGCTCTACTCTGTTGGTGTTTTTCTTGCGGACTTGGCTGGGATTACCAGACACTATACTGAATGTATAGTAGTGTCAAATATTTCGGGGACATCCTTCCAACATCAAAGCAGCAAAAACATTAATATGATCATGGGTCTGAAAGTCATTTATTGGTGACTTAGGAGACAAAATTATTTACAAGAATTTTTTGAAGAGACTTCCTTCTGTTTCGATGCATGCTGTAAGCCCGCGTTCCAAGTTATCGCGTTCTCAGTTACAATTTCCTGGAGTGTTTCATATTTAGTCAAACCCAGTGCGGATACGCTCTCTTAGAGTTTCAATATCCGGTACAGGAGTCGTATAAACAACATACTTTAAATGTCTGCATACGCAGAAATCCATCGAATTTAAATCAGGAGATCGAGCAGGCCTGCAATCAATCCCTCTCTAACCATCCATCCATCCATGTGAAAGTTTATCATTCAGGAAACTAAGTACTATCCGACTGAAATGAGCTAGCACAACGTGATGCACTTTCATTAATTCAGGAGAATGTCTTTGTCCTTGAACGCAAAATTAAGCTGTGGAGTGGGGATTTTCTTGATACGATGTAAACAGAGTAACACCAGCAGTCCAAGATTACTGTCTGAAAGGCAGTTGGACTGTAAGGAGTACCAGTGTTGCTACAACTGTATGTGGTGTGGTTTTTGAATCTCTTATAACAATAAATCATTGTTAGTATTATTGAAAATGTGATCATAATTGCTCTCTTTTATGCGGTAATATCATGTATTAGAGGTGCTCTTTCGCATAATATTAATTCTACCGGTAAAGAAAGGAAAACTTTCTTTTAAATCAGGCTGTAAAGCGTCAGTGCGAGAGGAAAAAACAACAGCGCGATATCTCAGGTTCACTTGTGTCAATCACAAGCTCATAGCTAATTCATGAGACAAATACAGTACAGACCATGGTCTTTAAATGACGTCCACAAGCACATCATAAGTTAAACAATGCAAGTCATTTCTGAGAAACTGTAGCTCAGTATGTCTCTGCATTTAGGCGCGGAGGAAAGAAATAGGAACCTATGAGATGATCATGAATGATTCCATCCTAAACTGTAGGCAGAACCTCTGCTGATATCCGCTCTGTCGTATACTTGAGGGTCTATATGAGGGTCTTCTCAGGTTGAGCTATGATATTATGAACTTTGAGGATATCGTCGTGAGTAAATCTAGCCTCATTAATGAACAGAGTGCATGATAAGAAATTTGTGAACATAGCACAATTCTGTAACATGCGTTGACAGAATATTCTTCTAGTCTGTAAGTCCACTACATTTAATCCTTGCACCCGCTGAAGGTGATACGGGTAAAGATGATTTGCATGCAAAATTCTCCAGATACTCATGCGCTTAACGCCTTCCCTTGTCTTGTGCTATCTGATGAGCTTGCGTCCATATCACGGAAAATTCACTCTTCAGGTCAATTCTTCGTACCTCTCTTGATCTACCAACCTCCAAAACACAATCCGTTCTCTCTCAAAGCTTGGTGAACTCGTGAGTGTTCGTGAACAAGCTGTTTGTCAGCGTAACTTTCTATATAATGCTCATGTGCTCGTGATGTATTCCCTTTTGCAAGGACATTCTTGTGTCCTCTGTGTTCTACAACAAAGAACATCTCCCGAAAGAAATTAAACAATCGGCGGACAGCAATTTAATTGAATTAGTTCCATCGGTGTCAGTGAAGGGGCAAATGATTTAGGAACTGGCTAACAAACGATTTTCTCAATGAGGCCAATGGCTGTGAAGCAACATACTGCAGGGCAAGGCTACGAATGTTACTCATTAGGTGTGAACACATTCCCCTACTGCTTTCTCACTCTGATTCTGTATCTTTTTCTCTCCTTGATACCCCCTTTCCTTCCTCTCATTTTTCCCCTCTGTCTTCCTTTCTTTCCATCACCTCTATGTCGCCCTTTCTCTCTCTTTGTCACCTCTCTGTTTCCTATCCCTCTCTTCGTCAGCTCTCTGTTTCCTATCTCTCTCTTCGTCAGCTCTCTGTTTCCTATCCCTCTCTTCGTCAGCTCTCTGTTTCCTATCTCTCTCTTCGTCAGCTCTCTGTTTCCTATCTCTCTCTTCGTCAGCTCTCTGTTTCCTATCCCTCTCTTCGTCAGCTCTCTGTTTCCTATCTCTCTCTCTTCGTCAGCTCTCTGTTTCCTATCCCTCTCTTCGTCAGCTCTCTGTTTCCTATCTCTCTCTTCGTCAGCTCTCTGTTTCCTATCTCTCTCTTCGTCAGCTCTCTGTTTCCTATCCCTCTGTTCGTCAGCTCTCTGTTTCCTATCTCTCTCTTCGTCAGCTCTCTGTTTCCTATCCCTCTCTTCGTCACCTCTCTGTTTCCTATCCCTCTCTTCGTCAGCTCTCTGTTTCCTATCCCTCTCTTCGTCAGCTCTCTGTTTCCTATCTCTCTCTTCGTCAGCTCTCTGTTTCCTATCCCTCTCTTCGTCACCTCTCTGTTTCCTATCCCTCTCTTCGTCAGCTCTCTGTTTCCTATCTCTCTCTTCGTCAGCTCTCTGTTTCCTATCTCTCTCTTCGTCAGCTCTCTGTTTCCTATCCCTCTCTTCGTCACCTCTCTGTTTCCTATCCCTCTCTTCGTCACCTCTCTGTTTCCTATCCCTCTCTTCGTCAGCTCTCTGTTTCCTTTCTCTCTCTTTGTCACCTCTCTGTTTCCTATCCCTCTCTTCGTCAGCTCTCTGTTTCCTATCCCTCTCTTCGTCACCTCTCTGTTTCCTATCCCTCTCTTCGTCAGCTCTCTGTTTCCTATCTCTCTCTTCGTCACCTCTCTGTCTGCTTTCTCTTGTACTCTGGCTCTCTCTCCGTCTCCTTTACTCATCCTCAGTCATCTTTCTATTTCTATTTCTCTCCCTCTGTGATTACTCCGCCTTTTTCTGTGGCTCCCTTCCTGCGCCTGTGCCATCTCTTTCCGCCTCCTTTTCTCTTTCTCTCTGTTTCCTTTCCTCACCCTCTGCAATCTCTCTCTCTCTCTCTCTCTGACTCCGTCTTTAAGCCTTTCAAATCGGGACTAGGTCTTCCTTGTTAACTGACTCTAACGTATCACTGAACGCACGTAATTGAAAAGGTTTATTAAATGCGCTTAGTGTAACATCACCTATAATCTTAATATTCAGCGGCAAAATTCACTGAAATGCACTCAACAAACACTGTTCCAACTTTGAATGCACTGACATGCGGTGCATGCATTTCTCCGTATCCCACAGATTGCTGTTAGTATGGCACGATTGCAGGCTGTGTGCTGACAAGACCTCAGCACATCCCCCCGACTTTTCGGAGAACTAATAGGTAGGGAGCGAACCTTCGTGCAGGAAACATAAGGTTGCGGAGTTTGGACTATAGGCAGTGGGAGGGTTCAGTCTGCTGCATGATCATTACACAGAGGAGGCCAGGTACATTCGACGCAAAAACGTTGTAGATAACGTTGCTGCACAACTTATATTGAATGCTGTCACCATTTGCAGTAAAATATTCACTCTCAAATTATTGTACAAGTTCAGTAATACGTGAATATTTCAATTTTCGTGCTCGAGGCATTTTACTCTGTGTGTGGAACTGGAAAACACGCTGGAGAAACACTATGCAGTATACGCAGTGAGCTCAGTTATTTGTGCTGTCACTTTGCGCGCAATGACCTCACGCTCAGCGCATGTGGCAGGTAACTTGCGATCGCCTCATTTCGAGATAGCTGTATAAAGGTTAGAAACCTACTAATAGGAAATCATAAGCACACCATTCGCTATTCAGTCTATTAAATGCTTCTTTGGAACAGAATTCATGCTTTTCTCTCCTAGTTCGTAGGCTATTATCGATTTCTCTGGCATATTATATTTTAAATGATCGATTCACTTTATTCATGGAGAATACGCCACTGTAATTTCTCCATAGAATACAGTAGAGCATTTTCTTCGTCCTGCGAGATATGAAGCGTTCCACGATGGACAGTAATATAGATTAGGTTTAATTTGAAATAACTGTGCATCCCATAAAATATGCCCACATGTTCAATGCTACCGTAAAGCTAATTAGAAACAAACTTGACTCCAGAGAAGTATGCATGAGCTGGCTGACTGAACTAGAGAAACGTAGAATTCCAATTAGTGACGGAGAGTGAAGGGACAAAGAGAAGGGAAAAGGAAATGTGGTCCTGTGATATGGAAATGTGAATCAGAAGGACACGCTCACACACCTACCAGAGGGGTGGCCAACCCCACATGCCCAGTTAAAAGTCTCATAAGCACTGAATCAGTTGATGTGATATCATCTTAACAGCAAGCAGTTAAGCTGGAACGTGCTTTAACCACCATCACCGTATTGCTCGCGTTTATTCCGCAATTTGGAGATTTGCACGCCAGTCCACTTTGAATATGAAGTCGCTAAGTTTTACCAGCATTCAGATATCCAACCATTTAATTAAGAAGGATGTTCATTTTGAGTTCACACACTGCACTAAGGCCCTCATAGGAATTTAAGGATACCCATCTGTGAAATGTGTAAAATCCACAATTCTGGACCTTCTTATTTGAAATTTTAATACACAAACGTAATACACTGATAAGAAACAGATACATACGTAAGAGTCAGTCCATTTCAAAACAACCAGTAAATAGATATAAATGGCGTGCTTTGTCGTGTGCAATTTATTTCAGCTGGGAAATATTTTCTGATTGGCTAGATATCAATCGATGCCTACTGGATGGAAGTGGAGTAGTAACGAACTCTACTCCAGCCAGTGGAGTGTGACGTATTGGAACGAAGAGCAAGCCTATCAGTTCCTGTAACGTCAGGTGACAGCCGTGTAACACCGTGTTGCCTAGACAAACGGCGCTGGATTCACTCAGGTGTGGCGCTCTCAATGGCAATAACACTGCCAGTACAGGCAAAATGGAACAGTCAAGATTTTTCTCTGGTTCTGTTATGAAATTAGTAAGTCAAAATCTCGAAATATCTAGCCAGATCACAACCTAATATGCAACCTTCTATCATAAATTTCCCAGACATTACTCCCTAACATTGATAAACTAGTTAAAGGAAATCGAAACAGGTGTCGGAAAATGTCCACGTAAATTTGTTCTGCATGGCTCTCTTCTTATTTGCAGAGAAAACGACATTATATGCTGTTTTATTTACCTTATAACATGACCATCCTTCACACACACTGGAATTGTACATTTTATCATAGCACAGAGCCGACAGGTAACTCTGCTTAATCTGTGATCAAACGTATATACTCTATTTGACATCCTACAAACAAGAGTGCAGTATTTTCGTGTTGTAATATAACGGTTACAAGAAAAACCCCTCAGCAAAATAAACATAAAACAAAAATGAAAATGAAGGATCACTCACACATGCTTCCATATTCAAGGCCAACAGGTTCTGGAATATCCTATCACGAAACCACTTTGTAATTTAAACTGCGGCTTAACAGGAATCGATTCTTATCATACTGTACTTTCGACGTCTATTTGTAAAATTAAAGAATATCTATCAATTTTCTTAGACCTACAAGGAGCTTTTACTTTAGGATGAAGTGATTATTCATTTTCTACCAATAAATAAAGGAAATGCGGGCTGATTCCAATACATTCAGTTTTGGAAAGAACACAAGATAGACTTAGAAGAATTACCAATTATACTTTCAAAAGTCCATTGCTAGTAATAGTAGTAGTAGTATTTATTATCTAATTAATATCACATAAGTTACATGAAATTGTTGCATGGACTTGAAGACCGTACCTGCTCACTAGAGAAACACATGATTCGATAATTTCTACACACATAACGAAAAATGTGCTCAATGTCTGTCTATCTTTAACTCTCTTCCACTCCCACACCCACGCACATATACCGTGTGATTCTTCTCATTCTGCGGATCGGTAACTAGGTAGCTCTGTATTTTACAGACGATGCGAAATGCAGGTGCTGACATTGCATTCACCAGCCCACTGATTAGAGTGGTGCTCGTTGCTAACATGCTCTAGTAGTGCAATGGTTAACATTTGGAACGTCAGTCCAAATCACATCTGGGAAGAATTAGCTTTTTATTCATTTATGTTTATGTTTCAAGAACGTTCTAGGAAATCATGTTTCCTCTGCAAATGCACTTGTCTATAAATATGAAGTTTCGACCGTTCGCGTTCACAGCACAATGTTTTGGAATAGAGAACAGTTGGAACATCTATTACAATCATATGGAGGAAACATATACATAGTGTCACCGCGCCCGCCGCATCTAATTGCCGACAGCCGCAATTGTCACCCATCGCATTATTGTCGGCACTACCGCAAAGGAGCCAAAGGAAAGAGACAGAGAATGGCCGCATTGTTGGGGCGCTTGCCGAAAGAGAGAAAAGGATAGATTGTTCTGGAGTCTTCTACTTTGTATCTCGCCGCAAAAAGTGAACGTTCCTGAAGCTTCCAGAATAGTGCCTGGGAGATATAAATAGCGGTAAAGTGTGAGAAGAGGAGTCAGACGTATGTGAAGGTTGAGTAGTCGTGCCGACGGAGACAGACAGACGATGTGAAGAGTTGTGCCGACGGAGAAGAGTTAGTTCTTTGTGTTACGAATTCGGAGCCGTGCTGTTGGAGAATCGGAAAAGACTTTCTTGTTGTTGCAACGAGTGTACAAACTTACTGTTTACGGAAATAAAAGTGTTTCTTTATCTCGATTACATCTGTCTTCTTTACTTTACACCCACACCAAAGTCACAATATACATTGTAAAGTGTATTTGTGTGATGGTCCAGCATGATGCATAGTCACTGTTAAATGCACTACTTCGGGAACCAGAGAGGTTCACATAGATCATAATATAGGCTTGCAAATGTTATCTAGCTTGTATGTACGTACTACATTTTTAAACTCTCAGAATAATTTATTGGCTTTGTTCTGTATGAAAGAATACCTTGAAATAGTAACACATTATATAAAGATATCTTTTGTTTGTAAGTTGCAACTGTAATGTTATTATGCGTTTATTTATGATGTTAAATAAAGTACATTCTAACAAGTAACAATTTGTTTTTGCACGAAATTCACATCATTAAACTAATTAATTGAAACGGCACTTCTTTGCAAAAACCATTAGTTCTCGTTAAACTTACTAAACATAAAAAGTACCTTCAAATGGTAGTGTCTGGGACTTTCACCACTGAAAGCCACAAGCAACTTCATGCACAGCGGTGCAAAGCAGTCAATTCGGCCAAAATTGGCATAACACAATGTAGTGCACAATGATTACGGCATAGCCTGTAAAACGCCGAGACTGCATAAGTTCTCAATCTGCAGGATGAGAAGAGTCACCCGGTATACACACACTATATATAGTATTGTCGCACGATGCGTGCAAAGTGGGATGGGGCCACATCATGGATAAACCACATGCGAAGTCTTTCCACAAGCACAAATCCTCCAAAAGTACGGGTAACTCATCGCTCAGGAATCGATGACACACAGCGCCTGTTAATCTGTTAGGTAAAATGTATGTGGAAGTTTCACCCACAATTCCTGCCCACACATTGGGACTAAAGTGATCCTGATATCTAAACCAAACATTCAATGGAAGATGGATTGTTCGAGGAGATCCAGTAGCATGGCCTCCGCGTTCACCGGACCTCAATCAATTAGATTTCTGGGTATGGAGACATTTCAAGACATTGGTGTATGCCAAACTTATCGAAAATGTGCATCCATTGACATTGTTTTAAAATGGATCATATCTCAACAGGTGTTTGTTTCAGGACATATGTTAATTGGAACATTTATTCTAATTTTGACTAATCCCAACTCCTGTTGCAATATCGGACACTCTTTAAACGTGCTGCATATATAGACATATACCTATGTACTCAAATATTAGATATATTTAAACAATATTTATATAAATTTCTTAACTCTTAGTACACAAACTTCCATTAAATTGTCAAGCTTGACCAGAATTGACAGTTTAGGATCAACGCACGGTATGCTGGCCTCCGCCTATTGAAAGCCAAAAACGTATTCGGTAATAATTTATCCTACCTTTTCCCGTCTGTGTCCATGCTGCCGAAACACGTGTCCAGAATTCTTGTTCCACGCATAATGTGTAGATGTTCCTGCCAGCATCGTCAACAATCTTACGAAATTTCCACCCTCCCAACCTAAACCATGTCATACCGAGCTCTAAAATATGGGGTTCTAAGAAAAGGCTTCTCAAGCAGTATTGTATTTGTATAGAATACTATATTGATAACGGCTACAATAAAAAGCTTAGAATAAATATCCCTTTAAAGGGGATTGCTCCAATAACTGTTCTCAAGGCGCGTCAATGCACATCGTACAATCGTTGACTCTTTCAATCCACATAAAGTCTGGTTACACACGCGTGGTTTCCGAGTCACTACCTATCATTAAACCAGCGTTCCAGTAGAGTTCCAAAGAGCTCATCCTCACGACTGCACACCATTTCAATGGCCCTAGCATATTAAAAATCCCGCACCGCTAGGGTCAGCCATTCTGCAGGCTGTATAGGTGCTATACAGTTGTGTAAAAGATTACTTTCAACTGCAGGGGTAGGGGAGCTAAGACAGCCTCCACCGGTGTGCTTCTAACTTGGAAAATGTAAGGGATCCTGCCACCTGCTCTGCGTGGCAATGTTCCGGCTCCCCTTAGGACACATTCGCCTCCTCCATCTCACGGGGGTGTTCCGTCATGGGCATAGGCAGAAAAGATCGCCTTTTGGTTGAGGTGCTAAGTCCCCCTCCTCCTCCTCCTCCTCCTCCAGCTGTCATTGAATCATTGGGCTGTAGAAAGGTCGGAGGGACATTATTGACCCGCTTATCTCGGTTAAGTTTCCTCATCCATAAAATGGCGTGCTAGTGCGACAGTGTTAGGCGGTTTCTTGACATTTACTGGCAAGTTCCTTCATCATACCAAAATAATCAATAGAATTAAAAACTAAACTGAATACATTTGTGGAAGAACTCGGCGGTGTATTTTTGACAGATTGCTGAATCTTATTTTGCAAAGTCGTGAAACGTTGGTGAACTGTATCAAAATTGTGACGTTATTTAACACATACTAACCCTGAAACATAAGTTTTCTCAGTATCGAATGACAAAAGCATGTTAAAATCGAAGCAACCTTTATCTGCTCATTTCCCAACGCCAATCACAGTTTTGTTTTGAATTCTATAGCGCGTTTATTGATGTTGGTAACCTGTCATGTGTGCCCAACTCATTAAATGAGGCACGATTTAAAGATTTATTTCTCTTGACAGCAAGTAAGACGTGAAATACGTTCCAAACATATAGCATCATCATGTCTATGCTGCCAAAAGGCACTACACTGAATTTAAAAGTCAGTGCCCATTTTCATGAATTTTAGTGCCCTTTGCCGGCCTATTTTTAATTATTTTTTAGCGCGTGAAGTTTTTCTTCCTTTTATCTGATTATCCCCTCCTTATGTGGGACGTACAAGCCAGTGCCTAGAGTCAGACGCCTGTCGGGAAGCAGAGGAACCTGTGGACCGAACAGACCTGGAGCGGGTGCTCAGCCAAG
Source organism: Tenodera sinensis (assembly GCA_030765045.1). Lineage (NCBI taxonomy): Eukaryota > Metazoa > Arthropoda > Insecta > Mantodea > Mantidae > Tenodera > Tenodera sinensis. The sequence continues at coordinate 101,257,666 of CM060964.1, read as the reverse complement.
CACTAAGTATAATAGTGAGGAAGAGGATGATATGAAACGCAGGCGAAATTGATGGATGGAAAGGTTATGATGGAGCAATTGATGGAATGAGTGTTAGGAAAACCCCGAGAACCCGGAGAAAATCCGCTCAGACGTCGCTTCGTCCACCACGAATACCACTTGTGGGCCCTTGGGATCGAACCAGGTAGGCGAACTGTCTTACCGCTCCTTAGCGCCTAACATCTCTAGTTATAATGTAACATAATGTTTGGAATGCATGCTTCTACAGTCAGTTCAGGGTTTGCCTAAACCGAGTGCACAGTGTAGCAACCGCTGCATCAATCGGAAAGGTAAACACTACATCAGTTTAAGGCCTCTATGACTCGCGGGGTACCTTGAGCCAACTTTATACCTTTTTACCTGCTAAACATAGTCATCAGTGCAAGACCGTGAGTAGGTTGCTTTCAGTGAGCACCAGTTGCCCAGCCCTGATTTATTATACTTGTCATGTTCTGGCAGTTTGATGAGAGCAGTTTACTGTCCCTTAAACTTTTACTGTGTTTTTGGTGAAATGTTGTTCATTATGGTTAGGTATAAGCTTACAACGCCTTATGTTTATGAATGATGTAGGTTTGAAACACTTTTCTGCACGGAAGTCTCGGATAAATTCAGTAAGGCAACAGTCATGATCTCGTAAATAAAATAAAGCGTAGAGGCACTCACAGTTCAACAATGCTGTGCGTTGATTAAACATAAAAATAAAGCAAAATTAAAAGGCTGGACAAAATAGAGGTACAATGAATGTGTTCGTAATCAAGTTTATTGTTTTCAACACCTATTGTGATGAAGATATCCTAAGTTTTGTCTGGTAGTTTTAGTTATGTTGCCCTGACTTGTCGATTACTTTCAGGTAATTGGGTCAGTTGGTGAGGCGACTGTCGCCCAGTGCAACTCACTGTGCCGCCGGTATAATTTAGAAATATACTGTGACTTTTTTTTGGGTTGAAAAGTAAAGAAGACAGATGTAGTCGGGATAAAGATACACTTTTATTTCTGTAAACAGTAACTTTTTACACTCGTTGCAACAGCAAGAAAGTCTTTTCCGATTCACTCACAGCACGGCTCCAAATTCGTCACAAAACTGTCCCTTCTCCGTCGGCACGACTCCTCAACGCTTCGCATACGTCTCTTCCTTCCGTCGGCACGACTACTCAACGCTTCACATACGTCTGTCCTTTCCGTCGGCACGACTACTCAACGCTTCACATACGTCTGTCCCTTCCGTCGGCACGACTACTCAACGCTTCACATACGTCTGTCCTTTCCGTCGGCACGACTACTCAATGCTTCACATACGTCTGTCCACTGTCTGTCGCACTTTACCGCTATTTATATCTCCCAGGCACTATTCTGGAAAGTTCAGTTATTGCGGTGAAATACAAAGCAGAAGATTCCAGAAGCCTCTATCCTTTTCTCTCTTTCGGCGAGCGCCCCAACAATGCGGCCATTCTCTGTCTCTTTCCTTCGGCTCCTTTGCGGTAGTGCCGACAATAATGCGATGGGTGACAATACTTACTGAAGTAACTTGTAGTGTTCCTGATGGGCCTCTCATGAGGTTTTTGCTTTTATACATGGCAGACTCTTCATCGGCGCTTTGATTCTATAATTTATCACAAATCGTGATGATCAGGAATTTTTAATCACTAACCCATTCAGCAGTTATAACCTCGTCATTAACACAGCATAGCATAATGCATTTCTGCTAAAATAAAATTTGAAACATATTCCTTACTGCAAATCTATGTGTAACGGCTATACGTAACGGCTATGTGTAACGGCTAGTCAATTTGGGTGACTCCTTTGGTTAGGTGTTGACCTACTGACCCAACATCACGCGCTCAAACCCGGCCCAGATCGACGCCTTTATGTGTGTTTAAAATGTGACAGACCCATGTCGTTAGATTCACTGACATGTAAAACAACTCCTACAGGAAGAAATTGCAGCACACCGGCGGCACTAATATGACCTTCGCAATTGGCAGCGTCGTTAAGAAACAAAATAACATTTAAATCCCAAGCAATTAAATTCTACTAAAGCATTTAAGTAACACCAAATTACGGGTGCTTGTAGGTCCAACACTGGGAGATGATATTTTTCCAACAATAAAAGACCTTAAAAAGGTGGAATCAAACTGAATAGTTGAATACCATGAGTAGGATTCCAAATTAAATTAAGTTAATTTGTTGTTTATCGACACTGTTAATTGCCAGGATCATATCAGCGTCCGCCGGTGTATCGGAATTTCGTCCCGCAGGAGTTCTTTTACATGCCAGTAAATCTACTCACATGGAACTGTAAAAAAGGAACGGAATTTTGGCTTTCCGCGCCGTTGCCCTAACCAACAAATGGCAACATGTCGGTACGATATGAAATTCCCCAACTGACTAAATTTTTTTCAATAAACCGCAAGAGGTTCTGAAATTAATTTTGAGAAAACGTACATTGATAGCGGAAATTTGGAATAAATGTAGTTATTGTTTATTGATTTGCATCAGTGCCACCGGTGTGCTGAAATTTCGTCTCGCAGAATTTCTTGCTAGCCCCATGGTAGTAGATTTACTGGGTTGTAAAAGAAATTTACAACCCAGTAAATCTACTACCATGGGGCTAGCGCTCTTAGGCACAATTAGAAACCATAGGTCTCAGTCCCGTTTGAACTAGTGACATTAGGACCAGTAGGCCAGTGCCTAATAAACTTATCCAGGCAGACCGATCAGAACGCATTGCGGTTTACGAGGGAAAAAATGTGAGTCAGTTGGGGAATTTAAAGTCGCACCCACACTTTTGAGTGATTGTTCAGTTAGTTGTGAGTAACTGCATGAGAGGCCAAAGATCCGTGATTCAAACTCCAGCTATGCCATTGACTTTTTAGTCTGAAGCTACCTTTTCAGCTTTAGCCTACACAAGACATGTGCAGAAGCACAACTGTTATTAAAGGGTCATATACGGAAATTTGCGGTTTGTGGTTTATGTGTTCCCTGAAGCAATTATTAACACTTCCAGAGGTGGCACAGAGGTTCCTAAGCAAACCAACCGCTTTAGCAGCCACACGTACTGATATTATCTACAATATCAGGAGTACGTACAACTAACTACAATGGTTCTCAATGCTATTATCAAAGCATAATAACGTAGTTCAGAATAGCATGTCATTTACAGCAGATGGCTTCCTCCCTTTGCTCCTCACGTTTACCTTAACCTCACCTTTGACAAATCAATGCCCTATTGTACCACAGCCCAACAAGCGGACCGTATCTACAACTTTGGTAATAC
>CM060964.1:101191853-101249353 GCA_030765045.1 Tenodera sinensis | reverse complement strand
ATATATATATATATATATATATATATATATATATATATATATATGTTCCTATTTTATAAAGGTTCTTGCTGTTTGTAGCTGCAATGTCACGTACAGTTAGTAAGTATATTCATTCCAAGGCCGCTTCTGGAACATTTCCAGGAACATTTCTCAGCCCAAGACTAAACTTTACATGGTACATTTTTCGAATTTCGATTTTCTCAAAAATGGTTCTAATGATTATGGTTAAGGTATTTTCGTGCCAAACGAAATGTATATCTTAAATTTCCTGAGGAATGTTCTCATAAGTTGCTTTCGTCCTTACTGATTTTTGCATAGTTGCTAAAACGTAAGAGATAGACAACATCTTACTCAGCAAAAAACTTGAATCCATTATAACACATAATTTACCTCAAATAAAGCTTTTCTTTATTTTCTGTGGAGGTAACCATTTTCGGGACTTTCCTTACTTATTGGTTTGGATTTTCAAATACTTATGGGCACTTTCCTCAGTAGGAAGCTGCTATTCCTTTTGTTATGTTCTGGAAATGCAAAGCACTCACGTAGTGACAAGCTCTTACAGGATTTGGTTATGCTTATGCCCAGTGCACTTTCCTATTCCTGTTGTACCTATGAGGAGCTATGTTGTAAAACTTGTTTTACAATATCGCGATTAAAATACAGCAGATAGAAGAATCAGCGTATTTAACAATAGTATGTACAAGAGGGGTAAAGAAAGCCATTCATATTCTTACAAACTCGTATTCCTCTATCTTCTTCATGTTAGTGGAATGGACGCTTGCACAAATTACCTTATTGTATATGTGCTTCTTGGTACAAGGCCAATATGGGAATACAGGAGGTTTTGAGCGATACTCAAATAGTTTAAAGCTGGTCGCTACATGAAGGCTTTGAAATTCCGTTCTCTTTGCAGGGCCAAGAGATAAAAAGGTGAATAACGACCTTCCATTTGATAAAATTGTAAGTATTACAGAAATTACAAATAAGAAGAAATATTTCCGAAACGGTTCACTCCACAAAAAATGCACTTGGACATAAATTTTGTGTTTTAACAAGATCTACAGTTTTTGTACAGTAAGATTTGGTCCATCTCTTACGGTTTACCAGTTATGCAAAAGTCATGAAGGGTAAACAGGACTACAGAGGGTATAGCCAGAAAATTCAAAATACATATTTCATTTGCCATGAAAATATCTCAAACATATAGCATTTTAATCAAAATCGTTAGAGCTGTCTTTAAGAAAATCAAAATTTTTGAAAACTTTTTTCATGTGAAGGGTAGTTTAGGGTGGAGGAAATTTCTTCAAAATTATCGTTTCGCGACCTTGAAGTATATTAAACTTAAGTACCAACTTTGGTTTTTAACCAACTTTTCGTTTTTGAATTACGCTATTCGCAGTCGGACACACACTGACACACACAGACCATTTCCTAAAAATGCTGTTTTTGTACTCAGGGGGCTTCAAAATATATATTTCCGGTGAAATATCGACATGGAACTATTTGGTCAAATACAATACTTCCCCTACTTACTACACGCAGTAGAGAAAGCAGTAGTCCAAAAGTGGTTTCTCTACCAGCTTTGCTCTACACTGAAACCAGCCGTACACTCCAGGTGCTTTTAATACACCAGCTTCCTGCGACATCTTTATTTCTACTGTGAACCAGTACAGTTCTCTTAATCCTTTCCAATATATTATTCGGAAATTCCCCTAATTTACGAGCAGAACCGAAAGCTAACATGGAAAATACATTTGTATCATTCGGAGTGCTGCCCGGGTGGGTGGGTAAGTGGCGCTTTCCTGCCGGCTGCACAGGGTAGTGCTATATTTTACACTTCGCTTTATGTACCATTGTACGACTACACGAGCTCAGCGCAACTTTCAACCAGCTATATGGAAAAGTATCTGAATTTCTTCCGAGATTTGTACTGAGGGGTGTACAATGAAGAAGGATGCAACACCAACTGCATCATACTGTGTTCGAAGTAGGAAAAATAAGGAGCTAATTAAGCTCAAAAGCAAATAACCACTATCTACGCTTGTGAGTAGGAAAAGTTAGCCTATATGGCAACAGTGATGTGTTTCATAAGGTTTGCAATTTATCAAATCAACACTAGATTCCATCCCAGGAGATGTGTCTCTATGACTGACTTGAAACAAAGCTCAAGAAACAAGAACTAAAGATCGATATTATAGCTGTCGACGGGCCCTTAAACCCTAATCACTCACTCACTCACTCAAGATCGATATTATACCCGGTGTAGAACGACGAATTCCTTTGATGAATTCTATCCTGATCTGTCTAAACAAATACATGCGTATAGCACAGAGCAACATAACGACCCTATCCCACAATACATTACAGTCACAAAAAGTGCAGCAGGAGCTGGTCAACAAAAAATCCAATCAGAGGCTTGCCACGCCTTGCGGTGTTGTACACTTAAACGAGCTGTCAAGTTGCGTTGCAAAGGCGGTGATATAAATATTTGCGTCCACAAAACTTATGCGAAACAGGAAAGAGACTAGTAGTGCTCAGCTAACAGCTGTTTTTAAATATTGTGTCTGTTATAGGCTTTTCGGCAAACGTAACTTCGCGTAAGCAATAAAGGGTGTCGATATATACGGTTTTCTGCATGAAACACATTCCCACCTGGTGTGTTCCATAATGAAATTCTTAAAACTGCGCAACCCTTGTCTAAACCCTGGTTTTAATTTCTTTGACCTGCTAACAGGCATCCGTTTCTTTCTCCTTCACCGTGATTGGCTAATGTTCACCTTTGAATGGTGCACAAGCTGTGTACAGGCGATAAAAGCTATAAGAACGCTGGTCATGCCAGATACACCCGTGATTTCGTCATCCTGAGACAAGTTTAAACGTCAGGCTCCTCCTACCTATTTGTTAATAAGGGGTTATATGCATTCCTGATTCATTAAGTCTGTTACAGATCCTATATAGTATCAGGGTCCCGAAAGGGTAAATGTATCAATTCTTTTCCAATATATCCAGATAAATCAACGATGTCCAACGTTTGCGAAACAGGGGAGATTGGATTTACGTCCTTCCAATATACGCGGCCTTTGCCATTATTTAACACTCGGGTGTGCATTCTTTTGCAGTGGTTGGTTACGTGTACATTGTGTTTCTATTACGAAAGCACTTTCAAATCTTATGCGATAAACATCTGTTCATTAGTGACGTCTTTAGTACTGCTTAGATTTAAGAAGTCTATCAATATTTGGCGACAAAGTCGAAGTGCATAGCCTTAGAAGATCCATCAAGTGATCGTCGCGTAACCTACTGCGATACAGATTTTTAATATATGTAGTTGAATTTTCAATGACTAAACATTTAACAAAACATGATTAGTTACTTGAACCCTCCCTGTAGTTGCTGTAATTCGAACAGGCAGCGTTTGGTTTTGAATGGATGGCCAATCCATTGCGCATTGCACCAATGATCACAGCTTTTCGTATCTCTTCGGCTAAGGTGCATCCGAAAAGGATATCAAACCTGGTTTAGGAAGAAGAGGAAGAGCAGCATCTGTAGAAAAACAACTGTCTAATCACAAAGGGTCTATGGAATCAAATAAATTAGTAGCTTATAACCACCTACGAACGTTTTCCCTTCGATCGGTCATAGTTCCATATCCATACGTTCAGTAGTTTTTGTATGATTGGCCCTTCCTTTATCACAGACACATTTGACTGCAGTTGCTGGGATTAGAACTCGCGACGTTTGGCTTTAAATGGATTGCGCGTCCACTGTATCTAACGATCACGGCTATAAGGTGCCTCCGTAAGGGCTAGGACAACTGGTTTAGGAAATAGAGGAATAACGGTATATGTTCAAAATACCGAGAAAGAACTTTGTATATATACTCACTTTTATACAAATTATTCTTTCAAATGCTTATTTCTCTATCTACTTCATTTTAATCGACATAGGATTTTCAGAAAGTATCTTATTGCTCCCCGGTACCCGCATGGGATTTTTCCCCCGCTGGGAGGTCTGGTACGGGGTGCACTCAGCCTCGTTAGGTCCCTGAGGGTTCAATTGAGGAGCTATCATGATAGAAAGATAGCGTTCCTAAAAGGTCAAGTAGTTGCCTTAGGGTCGGGGGAGTCGGCGTGCTAACCCCGCCACCTCCAACCTGCGCTCCTCCGTGGTCTTGGTTGTGGCTGGAGGACGCAGCGACCGGGTGATGAGGGTTAACCTCTGCATAGGGGAGACGCTCTAGGGATTATTTTATTGCTAATTTTCTTTTCGGTACAAAGGAAAAATGGGAATACACTAGGCTTTAAGCGATAGTGAAATGATTTAAGCGCTGGTTGCTATGCGATGTCTTTGGAATTCCTTTCTCTTTGCAAGGCCAAGAGATAAAAAGACGAATAACGTATTCCTATTTGAGAAAAGTATAAGTAGTGGCAAATTCAAACAAATAATAAAGAATATCTCGGAAATGGTTCACTCAAAAGACAAAATAATTATTTGACATAAATTGTGTGCTTTAACGAGATCCACATTTTTATTTAGCAAGCTTTTGTCTGTCTCTTACTGTTTACCACTTATGCAAAAAACATACAGAATGAAGAGAACACTCCTAGAAAATTCAAGGTATGACTTAAGACTGCCATGGAATCGCTTGTTTGTGTCCGTCACTAGATACTGACTGCTTGTGACTCTAAACGCCACAGGGATGATGTACCCTCCGACTGAAAGAGGAGGTGGGAAATAACAATTTACGTAAGCGTCTCCAAAGAGACAAAGTTGGACATCACTGAGATAAGTGATCATTCCACCACAGCAGCTGATAAAAGGTGACTAGTGGAAATAAATATGTTGTTGTTTAACGACGCTGTCAATTGCCAGGATCACATCAGCGGCAGCTGACTAGTGCATGTGACCGTCACAAGATATGGGGCAAGTTAATGAAACATGGTGTAAGTCGTTGAAATATCGTTATAGTTATCGGACACAACTGCATGTGGTAAACTAAATCCACTTAATTCTATGGTGCTCTATGCAGAAACTGCACGCTAGTACTACCTGTGTAATCAAGACAGTGAAAGGATAACACAAATCAGTGTTAGAGGGCTTGAATGTTACCTTTAGCAAGTTCCTGAGGTTTAAAAATTTACACTTCTATTACACTGTGCATAATAGCAATAGGTGAAGTGGTAAGTTTACACAACGCTAACCTCTCGCCATTTATCAATTAAAGAATATTTATTGTGAGAAAATATTCTGTGCTTCGTAATAGCTGCTTTCTCTTCCATTACGATCCCACACAGAAAACCCCAAGTCATCTTCAAGAGTATGAAGTACTCATGAAGGCATAATCACGAATAGCAAATTAACTGCAGACGATGACTGCCACGGCTGTTTTGAGTGCCTGTCTTAGCATACTAGGTTTAGTTTATCATTTTTTACTTTTTTGCAGTGTCTATACAGGGTGTTAGGCTTAGGACTGCGCAGATTTCTTGTGCTGGTAGATTCAAATATGGCGAATAAAAACATTCAGTAATAAATTCATCTATCGTGAAAGGCCAAGTATATGCCTGAACATTATTGAATACATTATCTACAAAGTCTGGCTCAAAGCGAACGTTTTTTTTACTAATTGGCTTCCTCTACCCCTTGCATGTGTTCACACCTAAGATGCGTGAAAGTCCAAAGTAGGGCAGTGCTGAAAAGCTGGTTTCACTACGTGTCTGTGTGTTTGCTTTCAGTAACTGCAAGTAACTAGGGGATGGTGTTTTTCATTCCGAGCAGTTATCGCGAGACCTGAGCACGTAGTGTTTACTATCAACATTCCTGACCTTCTGCTTTACACACACGCCAAAGTTTCGCGATTGCCTAGCGTATGTTCACGAATTTATTCCAATAGATATGCTCAAATCTAATTATTTAATATAATTTTGTGGCTGAAGACTCATTTTAGCAACAAATGGAAATACACAAATAAATCATCATGTGAAGCTGCCTATTGTAGAAGTCAATCATAATGTAGTGGTGACATACGGGCAATCAACGACAACTTTTATCTTTCTTTCGTGCAACCATGCATTATAGAGGAAAGTGGTAGAGGAAGTTATGTTTTAGCTTAACGTCAAGAAGTTGCTGTTAAAATCGGGAACTCGTGACCTCTTGAATGTGAGGAGGCACACTACCACCATACCACAGAAGCGGGCTATTATTGGATTCAGTTTTCACTTCTGCTAACATGAAGCAGTGAATTTTGAAATGTTAAGTGTCATAGGTGGTATCAGCTATTTAAATACATTTTTTTAAATGTTCTGGTTCAACAGACTACTATTTTCGAATTGAAACGATTTCTATGGACATACTTATCAGAACTAACATAAAATGCACAGCACTATAAAATATATAAACGGAGTGTAAAAGCCTTATAGAAACTAATCGGAAGAAGTCAAATGCTCGTTGCATATTCTTATTCTCACATTACATGTAATAAACGCAAGGCGAACTGAAGTTGTTGATTATGTGGAAGAAAAAGGGAAATTGCATCGAATAAAGTTGAGAAGAAATAGTTATGTTGCAGGATGTAAGCAAGATAGATTTGACCGCATTTCTGCTGGAAATTAAGAATATTTTACTACGATAGCGGGAAGATAAATGAAGATATATTACCTCATTTTCCTTTAATCCTCACAACTCGTTCATTTTTCCCCCCGCATCACTTCCACCGTAATTACTGTACAAATGAAGAGCTTAATAAACCTTCACCTTGCTTAAATGTATCGGTAGCGATACTCTTAATTCATGTCACGTTGTGTTTGTAATCTGTTTTTACACTTCCGTTATTGGTGTACATGAGATAGCTCTTTGGATATTCACAGCACGTACATTCAGAATCAATTTAATGCATTCCATTCACAAATATACAAATGGATTATTACACATTTACCAAGTAGTTCGGAGAGAGCTGTCGCACACAGAAGAATCCGAATCAATTAAATTTATGTGTAGAACAAATATCAAACAAGTCGTTACTTCTTTCTCTGTTTATCTAGTATTTATACCCCACCCCCAGATGAGTAGACGAACTCTGGGACAGTCAGAATGGGGTATGCAACTGAGGAAGGCGACATGAAATGAGGGCGAAATAGAAGAAAAGATAGGTGATGATGGAGCAGTTGGTGGTTTGCGTGACGGGGGAAACAGAATAAACGGAGATAACCCTCCCAGGTGCCGCTTTGTCCATCAAAATCCCCACATACGATCTCCCTTTTTACTTTCTCCACTACGTGTAGTAAGCAGGGGAAGTATTGTAATCGACCCAAAATGTCGATGCCGAGATTTCACCGGGAATAGTTTTGAGGCCCCCTGAATAAGAAAGAGTAGTTTTAGAACAAGTTCCGTGTGTGTCTGTGAACAGCATAACTCAAAAACGAAAAGTTGGCTAAAATCCAAAGTTGGTATTTAAGTTTAATATCGACATGAAGATCTTGAAGCAAATTCCTCCACTGTAAACTACCCTTTATATGGCACATTTCTCAAAAATTCTGATTTTTTTTTAAAAAATGGGTCTAACGATTTAAAGTAAAATACTATATATTTAAGGTAGTTTTATGGAAAATGAAATGTATATGTTTAATTTTCTGGCTATAGCCCATGTAGTCCTGTTTATTCTTGATGACTTTTGTACAACTGGTAAACTGTAAGAGATATACTAAATCTTACTATACAAAACATGTAGATCTCATTAAAACAAACGTGCGTTATGTCCAAATGCTTTGTGGATTGAACCATTTGGAGACATTCCTTGTTATTTGTGTGAGTTTTGCAATACTTCAAACTTTTCTCAAGTGAAAGGTCGTTATTCACTCTTTATCTCTCAGCCGTGTAAAGAGAACAGAATTTCTAAAGCTTTAAAACATTTGGCTGTCGTTCAAAGCCTACGGTATTCCCATATTCTCCTTGCACCTACAAGAAAATCAGCAATAGGATGGAGGCATAAGAGTTTGTCAGAATAGTTAATACAAGAGTAGAGAAAGTAATGTGGGTGCAACATATCAAATTTTAAAATCGTTTTATTTATGGATGTTCTTTAACTGCTATGGTTCTAAGCGTCACATTCTATATTGGGCATAAAAGACAGCTTAATTTTACTCAGATGCCTCTTTATCAAACCTGAGGTTTTTTACGTGCTGTAAATCTACGACGCGTGACTTCCCCTCCAAAGGAAGCCATTTTAAGGATTTTTATATCCGAAAAAATGTATCACCGTCTACCGGATTTGAACCCATGTGGTCCCCTGGGCCTTGGTGAGAGACTAGGGGGCTAACCACTCGGCCACGCGTCCCCTAAATAACTTGCTTAAAATAGTAGTTACGCACGTTCGACAGGAAAGCAGTTGTATGCAGATGGATAAAAGTAAAAATAATCAACAGTTGAGTGCTCAGAAACATGCCAATGCTTTTGTTTCCTATAGAGTTTTTCTTTATTTAAAGCTGGCGCAATGATCTGTGTTTCATGCCAACCCCAAGCAAGTATCTTACGCATACTCGCGTCAGTTTCTCGAGCATGGTCAAACCTAGGTGAGCGGCAAAAGGGGAGGACGATGGTCCTGTCTCATACTGGTCTAACCTCAAAGGTCTGAAACTCAAATATTAACCTATGAACACAGATTGGCTTCAGGCTCATTAGCGAAGAAAAACTGGGAAGTAACAAAAACCTTTATGTAGAGTGCTAGAACCTGTTAAAAGGTGGGAACTGGGCTGGGCAGAGGCGGTGTTAGTATTTTCTTACCAATGTAAAGCATTGCTAATTTTATTGGCACGTATAACACTTTAGTGTGCATTTATGTACCGGTAGGCTTGAGTATGCATAACTGTTTAATTTAATAAGACCACCAAGTTCTGGACACAACGAGAAACTTTCATAATCCAGAAATTTCTTCAGGCTGGATTTTATTCACAATTGAGAACCTGGAAGCAGAAAACCGGGCATTCCACGCCATATGCGTTGTCAAGTATGTAGTTGGCTTCAACTTAGCTAGGCCATTATAAACATAAATGCAAAACAATAGAGACCGGAAGCAAAAATGGTCCAATTGCTGCCTGCAAACGACTGAAAATTGTACGAGGCTTGCACTGGTTTGTTGCCTGTGATATCCCTGGCTATAGTATGGTGATACTTCATTGTGCGTTCATCCCTCCATGGCTTTAATGCTTAAAAATTCCTATGCTTCGTAATTATTACCGAGAACTTAGAGATGTCCTTTTTTCTTTAACTGCTCAGGTACATCGTAATTTTAAAATCGAATTACACTTACGTGAAAGAGATATTACATTATGAGTAAAGTGAATTTCTTTGCTTGTATCTGTTGACCTTGTTCTTCTCCAACCTCCCGATAGTACCCTGTGCAAAGAATCTGAAGCAAATTTCACTCAAGTTGAAGTTTTACTTTTTTCCTTGTACTCACGTTGATTTCTTTTACAAAGAGCACGGCGGGACATGTGCAATGCTGCCAACTTATAGGGGCAAACTTTCGAGAGACAAGGAATGATGATGATGGTGATGATTATGATGATGATGACGACGACGACGACGATGATGATGATGATATACTATAAAACATCATGGAGCTTTTCTATATTGTGCTGCAAGTGCGGAATATCTTACAAAGGGGTTTACACCCTTTGAACACATTTCAGCATTAATAACATTAATTCCACAGAATTCCAGACAATGTATTGCTGACAGTGGGAGACATTTTGAACAGTTTCCACTTTAGAGCACCATCAATAATATTTTGAACGTCTTTGGGACTTAAAAAGTTATGTGAAAAAAGAGTGTAGATGCCTTTGCGGAACACTTTCTGTATTGTTACAGTAATTTAGACCAAGCATCTGCATCAATTAGTAACATTTGTACTTGTCCTCCGGGCAGAACTATATACAAAGGATGAATATGAACTAATTAATTAATGAATTAAATAACTAATTAATAAGTGAACGAGTGCAACTAATGGTGTGCAGGAGAATACACTAAAGCTCGGTGATGCTTAAAAACAAATAGCTGTTTTTGAATTGTTGACAGAGAAAGCAAATACCGAATAGTTGGGGGCATTTCCATGTAAGCATATTGCATGTTGGTGATTTAAAAACACTGAAGGCACCTTGCATTCACTATACTTCGTGTATTCATTGCCAACGGTAATGCTTTTGCGAGTATATTGCATTATAAACAATGCAAACTATTATACCTGAAGTTGGTTCTGTAATAAAAATTAAAACAAGAAGTACCTGCAAATAATTGGAAGAAAGCACAATATACCTAACTGCAGATCGGTAGCCAACATGCAATTTCGGTTGATCCATCATGTTTGCAGCACTGCCCATGTATCTCACACAAAGGCAAGATAGGCATATAGATGTGAAACAACGGTCGATATTTAATGGGCTATTATATGATATTTAGAAGCATTACTTTAACACTTAATTTACCAGTCTGTATATTGTGAATGATTATAGACTGTAAGAAGTTAAATATCTCTGTGACGTTGTGTTTCCTTGTACGATTTTAAATTTGCCTTTTATTAGACATCTAAATGACTTCACCGTTTTTATTGTTTGCTGTAAGGAATGCTAATTCACCAACCACTGTTATATACTGCTCGCAAAAGTTAAAGGCATGTGAACGCTGGCCACTGCTTAAGCGGAGCGCTGTTGCCAAGCGTAGTGCGTGTACCGACAGAGGTTCTGTACATAAGAGCACCTGAGATGCGTGTACCACTTTCGGCAGCGCTGGTAGGAGGGGCAAGCTTGGGATTCGCTGGAGTCTGCAGTACGGCCCGCCTCCATATGCCTTTAGCTTTTGGGAAGATTATAGTATTAAATTTCTTCTTCTTTATCTGATTACCCTTCCCGAATGGAGAACTGGCAACACTTAGGTGTTACAAGTCTGTGCCCAGGATCAGATGCCTGTCGGGGAGCAGACAACTAATGGACCGGACAGAGTGAAGACCTAAAAGCTGGTAGTCAGCCCAGCATATGAGAGTGAGAGAGAGGATGATATGAAATGCAGGTGAAATGGATGTATTGAAAGGTGATGTTGGAGCAGTTGGTGGAATGAGTGGTGGGGTACACCGGAGAATCCGAACGCCGCTTCGTCCATCATGAATGCCACATGAAAGTCCCTGGGTTCAAACCAGGCCGCCTTGATGATAAGGGAACGGTCTAACCGCTCTGCCACGGCGCCGCATTATGGTATTAATATTGCAGAGTTGGCATCCTTCAGCCCTGAAAACACCAAACGAATGAAGGGTGAAGTGAAATGAGAAGTGAGGTGAAATAGAGGGGGAGAGAGACCCCGAAAACCCCAGGGGCCAGGAAGGACGGCTACAGTATTCGAATCCACGACCTCCGGAATGCGGGCCACATGCGTTACCACCATCCTGCTCTATGAGTGCAAGGGACCGACAGAACTATTGCGTAGTACGGGAAAACAATCTGGCGGTGGTGTAATTCAATTTCACGTAAAGCTCATATATACGTGTATAACTGTAAAGCAGTGCAGCTATTGGCAAACGTTGGAATTTCATTTGAGCAAGATTGTATTCGGTGACTCAAGCTCTATGGCTGCGAATACCGGCCCGGAGGAAAAAAACATGCTGCATATTACCCTCATGAGCGCGGCGATATTAAATATATTCCCAACGTTTACACGCCATTAAAGTAACAGTTTCAGATAGACAAAATATTCGGGAGAGAAAGAGTGAATATATTGCTGTACAATGTGATTATTTCAGTTTTATTGTACGCACCTTCAGAGTCTCCAACTTCAAACGCGAATTCTCACAAGGAAAGGTCACGATATACCTACACCATAAACATTTTAGCTGCTATGGACTATTAGCACAGGATATATCAGTCGTCAAAGTTACGGTGAGAATACGGTAACTATGAATGATTTATGAATAAAATGGATTATTTGAGACTAATAATCAATAATATGACACGAAACAGTATAACAGAGTTTACTTACTTGACTACACTATCGGAGGCAAAAAATAGGCAGGTAAGTGGTTGGTTGGTCAATGCATAGAGAGTTTTTGCATTTGCAGGTTAGTCACAGTTCTCATGGAACACTTCCGTTAATTCTTCTCCGAAGCAGTACTCCAAGGCTATTTGAAATATACTAGCAAAGTCTTTGGTGTAGCCGGATTAAACAACTCTATGTTTGGTTAAGTTGGAAAATCCTGCTGTCGAGAACTGAAAATACACAATCGATTGAAGGCGTAAGGAATTGTCTCTATGTCATATGTTAATGCCATTTTCGGAAGATATTATAGTTGTATCTAATAAATTTCACAACATTTTTATATGGACGGGTAAGAAGACATCGGCAAGTTGCACAATACCTGTGCACTTTGGTGAAATCCGCTTCTTTATGAAATGAACGCCTTAGGAACTGTAGAGTTATCATCTCTTTTGGTTGCCCAAGAGTCAACCAAAAGAAGGGCTTTAGTTTTTTCTTGCATATCTGACCACATTACTTATAGCTCGATACGCAAATGGAGGACTTGAGTAGAGAGCTTCAGGAAACCTATAACTACCCCATCTGTTCCTCCCTCCCCTGTTAATACAATTGCAGCCCAACACCTAAAACGTTACAAAAAGTTACTAGTCAGTGATGAAATAAAGATAGTTTTTTTCTATCCTCCACAACTACCGTAACCTTGCCTTGTCAGAGCGTAATTTATTTGACGCTTTTCCTAGCTTCTGTTCGCACTTGCTCAATTTTATTTCAAAACTAATATTTACTTCCATTTCATCTGGTTTTTGGGCATCAAACAGATGAGACCCACGTCGTTTCATTTTCAGTTTACACTTCAGAGAGAGAGAGAGAGAGAGCGAGAGGGAGGGAGAGGGAGATTGTGGTTGTCCAATTTCAAATAACCCCTTGGGAACCCGATAATTTCCTTCATAATATTGGGAATTTTCATCCCCTTGGCTTCCCGTGCACATATTGCTCGTCTACCGTTCGTGGCCACCAAAATTTATCTAACACACACTACAGTCGATTGAACTGGCCGTTAAGGAGTAGACTTCAGAGTTTACGTGTTTTAACCGTTATACTCCTATTAGGTTTTCAACGCATTTTAACAGTTCTGTTTAGAACATCATGGCTTGAATTTATTTTTCACTCCGTTTATAATGCATTATAATATTACGTATAATATGCCAATTAAGCAAATCAACAAGTCATCAAGACTATTTCAACTGTTACATCTGTTGACAAAGTAGTAAAATCTATGATCTCCTATATGCTGCAAAAATGGAGAGGAGCCAAAAATGAAAACAAATATCGCCATGAAACTTCAGACTTCCCGCACATATGATAATGAGTTCAAGAGAGAAGAAACGTATATCATTTTATTGCGATTTCTTTACTGCAAAAGAGTGAAAGTTATTACTCAAAGCATAGTTTTGTTATTCCCTGTGCGGGGTTATGTCTACAAATTGCTAAAGTTTTAGTTGTTGTGTAATTAAAACTAGAATAAAGTAGTCATTCTTTGTCTTGTGCTATTATGTACATAGCTATATTTTTGCTTAAATGAGATAGAAGTGAATTGATTTCAGTTAAACAAAATTGGATCTTAGTGGACCGTTCTCTGTGATTCTTCCCCTTAGTATTATCCATGAAAATGTATAACGTAACTGTAAACTAAGTACTAGATATTTGTTCAATGATGTGCAGATTTTTGAGGACGTGAGTTGGAGAAATGATGCTTCATCAAGAAAAATTGCTAATGCAATGATGTTATTGTGGGAAACGAAATATTCACATTGAAAAATAGCTCACAGAAGCTTATATTTCAAGTTATTTGATTTCAGACATTTGTAATAATTTTTAAAATCGATGCTTAGAAGTAATTTTTATGACAAAATATTACAGTCACTTGAATTTCTCTACCTGTTCTTCAACAAACTATTAAACGTTTTATTCTCCGGTAAACTTCATGCTAATTGTGATAGACGTTTGCAGAAATGCCTTTGTTACATATTTCTCTGTAAGTACAATGGGAATAGGGGAACACTAGGTTTAAGTGATAGTCAAAGATTTGAAGAGCTGGTCGCTAAGTGAGAGCTTTGAAATTCCGTTCTATTTGTGTGTCAATCTGGGTGGCTCAGACTGCCAGGCGCTGGCCTACTGGTGCCAAGGTCGTGGATTCAAACACGGACCAGACCAATGGTTTTAAGTGTGCTTATAGACAGCTGCCTCATGTCAGTTTAGTGGCATGTAAAAGAAGTCCTGCGGGAGAAATTCCTGCACACCGGTGGAGCTGACATTACCGTAGTATTTGTTAGTGTCGTTAAGGATACCCATCTGTGTAAAAAGGCTAAAAATTTAAAAAATTGTCAAAAATGGATTTTTGTTTTATCAAATAGTTTAAATCTTCTGCTTTATTTTGATCTGCTTTTTACAGCCTTACGGCCTTTTTGTCTATGTCACATGGCCGTCTAACTGATTGCCTGTAAGTGGTCCTGTCCATTTAAATCCATACAGTTCCATTATCCTTGCTATGACTTCAAACTTAGTTTTTCCATTTTTTATTTTTAACACTATTTGCTCTTTAAAATGCTTCACAGGATGCAATTTTCAGTACTTATGCATGAAATTTGGTGTATCTGCTTAGAAATAACATTAAAAAGAAACTATAAGATAATTTTTTTCATAACGTGAATAACTGCTGAGTAATTAAATTTTAAAGTTTACATTTCGCAATTTAAATGAAAAAAATTATGAATTTAAACTTTAAAATTTATTTTTATCCAAACTAATAACAAGAATAAAAAAATATCTCATCAATTTTCTAACATTCTGTTACAGGAAATATTGAAAATTATTAAGTTTTTCAAATCAAAATTGCATCATGAGGAACCATTTATACAAATATTTAAAAAAATATAATAAAATATTAATACGTTAGCAACTAATATGACTAAATGTATGAAATTTAGCAAAGTTACTCCTCACTATACAGTGATTGATGTGTTAAAATTTTAAATCAATCCAATGAAAACTGTAGATTTTCAAAATTTCACAGATGGGTATCCTTAACAAACAACATATTTATTTTGTTCTTTTTGTATGTCTGGAAAGAGAAACAGAAGAAAACGCATAACGACTTCCATTTGAGAAACGTATACTATATATATATATATATATATATATATATATATATATATATATATATATTGGACAATTCAAAGCGAAAAGAAGGAATAACTAGAAAATGGTTAATATCAGGAGAGATATGTATTGGATCCAGATAGTGCACTTTAACGAGATTTACATTTTTTGCAAGTATGATTTTTATCTAGCGCTTATGGTTTACCGGTTATGCAAAAGTCATTCAGAATGAAGAGTGCTTCTGAAGCTATTCCTAGAAAATGTAAGATATGCATTTCATTGGTCATAAAAGGTATTTTCACAAAATTCGTTAGAACTATTTTGAGACAGCCAAACTGTTTGAAAACTTTTCCATGTAAATGTAATTTGGAGTTGAGGTATTTTCTCGAAAGTCCTTGTGTCGCATTGCTGAAGGTTGCTGAACCTAAATACCAAATTTCGTATCTAACCGAGTGCTGGTTTTGGAGTTACGCGTTCAGGCACAGGCACAAACACACACAACCACAGACGCACATGCACACACATACACACACGAAACTTGTTTCTTTCAACAAATTTTCAGGGATCTCGTAACGTGTATTTCTGGTGAAATATCAGTATTGAGCTTTTAATGGAATACAATACCTTTCTCTAATTACTATGCATCTGGTAGGGAAAGTAAAAATGTATTAGAGTCTAATGATTTTCACGCCTCCGTATTTTTAACACTAGGTACAATATATCTAAATAAGAACGTGAAGGTATTTTGACGAGTTTAACAATGTAACTCTTCCGCTTATACGATGTTTGCTTATTGTTAAAGAAGCTAAGGTGTTCAATATTGAAATAAATGAATACTTTTATGGTTAAAACAGTTACAAATACTAGTATTTTATCGCTAAGTTAATATTATATGAAAAAATACACCAATAAAACAATTAGAAACTTTGAATAAGCATCTTAACTCAGGGCAACACTACGGATTAGAGACTTTTAATATGTTAGTACGTATTCTCTGTAGGCGTTTTATGTACAGTGCTACATTACATCTCGAATTATTTACGGATATATTAAGCAAACGATGCTCTACTCCCATTTATAGAGTTTATCTCGGCAAATACAGCACGGGTTTCCTGTCTTTGTATAGTTTACTATACACAAGATCGTTTAGAATTGTCAGTAGAATGAAAAACATTTTATTTTAGCAACCTTTCATTTTTCCAATTTTGTTTATTTTCCTTTTGTTTTTACGTAGTAGGTATAATGATTGAATTTTGCACATTTCTTCGTTTAGTACAGTGAAAGAATGACAGAATGGCTGACGTTAACCTTATTAATAAATAAATTGCTGCCATATAGCCACACATGGAAGAGAGTTTGCACTCACCGTTTACATATTTGCATATTCATATATTGTCTTCGTTATTTTTGTACAGATTTCAATACAATACCAATCGCACGGTTTTTCACATAGTAAACATTCAAAGTCTATATTTGGTTCATGGAAGTGTGTGTTTCCGCACATTAGGTGATGAAATCCGTGGACTGCCAAACTTGTAATGCCATATCTCATTTCGGTTTGCCTTTGTCGATGATCTATCTAGCATGACTCCTCTGCCATAGAGATCTAGTTGTACGTCTTCTGTTTCCCATGTCAGTGTTGAGTCAAGAAGTTTTCTTGATGTGTAGGTGTTGCTGGAGGTACGCTTAATCTGGGGTTTTCAACCAGGGAAGTTTCCTTCGCAAGTCTTGACCATGTGATTTTGGATACTCCAATAAAGTTGCTTTCTTCAGTCTTTCTAGGTTGGATAAACTCTTCGTTGTTATATGTGGTCAGATGATTTCAATGCTGTATGTTAGTATTAGAAGAATTTTAACTTTGAATAATAACATTGCTGTTTCTAGTCTGATTTCTCTTTTATTTCGTGTATTGCCATTACTGCTTGGGTTGCCTTCTCTGTGACGTGTTTTGTGAAGTATTTTGCGCTTATCCTTATGAACCTGCAGATAAAGACAGGTTTTGGTCTCAGTAACATGATCACCGTCCACTAGATTTAGCTAATTATAGTTGCGCTATCGACACCAGTTGCTGATAGTCCGTCTTTCTGCCATTGCGTGTCGCCATAGTAGAAAAACATCCGATTCCAGCATCAGCGCCATGCGACATTAAACCTCACTGGATGCTTAAAATGAGATGCAATAAAAAGTATTTGAAAGAAGGAAGAATAACCATCATGATCACTCTGGTAATAATTCCTAGCTATATCTGATAGAAAACGCTGTATTTGCGATATTTCCACAGGTGTGAAAGAATTTTACTGCCATGATATTTCCTTTTATATATTCGTAATGTAAGAGTTCTTCAAAATATTCCTGCCATTTATATTGCCACTGTAGGAGGTCAATCAAATTTCTTCATAGTCTCTTTGTTACTTCACTATTTCCATGCACCATAAAAGCAGCGTTCACGTTTTTCATTGAATTTTATGGATGAATACATCATAAGATAAACCTCACGATTGCGTAATATAATCCTATTACTTTACGTGTTAATCAATAAATGTGGTAGTAGATAGGTTATTGCAATTTTAAGGCGTCACAAATTGCAAGTACTTATATTTTATCGTGAGATTTATCTTGCTACACCGGCAGTTTATTGACGCAAGACCTTAAACAGAATCGAAGACAGAAGTACGAATTGATTTGACTGTTTGGGTGCAAATTTTCGTAGTAAGCAGGGTAAGTCGTAATTGAACATGTATTGTCCAAATTGCTATTTTAAAGGACATGTAAATGGGAAATAATTGAAGCTGTGTTAAGTTATTAGTTTCCGAGACTTGTGTACCATTTTAGATGCTTAAGCAAAAAGCAGACTGCATTTTCTATATCCACCAAAGAAAACTAAGTTAGTATTTAGTTTACATATTAAAATCTGTAAGGCAGCGCTGTCCAACGCGGCGCCCGTGATGTGTTTTTCTGGTGTGCTTCGTAAGCAAGTCTTTATTCCGACGATTTCTAAAATTAATTCAAATTTCAAGACAAAGGTATTTCCTTCCGAATATCCTCCCAGTACACACCCATGAAATATGTTTTTGTACACCTGAAGTTATATTCATTAGTTCTTTAACCAGTGGTTTCCCTTTTTCCTCTCAAAAGAAGGGTGCTTGCCCTAACGGTGATTGTGATGGCACCCGCGCCTCCTTAGGCAAGAGTTATGCAGAAGTGCCCGAGCACATAAGAAAGTTGGACAGCACTACTGTACGGTATATGCACTCTGCATAGAGAATCCTGTCATATGGAATAAAAGCTTACCATGACGTCACGAGTACAATGAGTGTACTGTAACCGGATGCCCTGCCCCTACCAATGACAGATACCGCCATTATGTAATGAAACATATTTATACATTAACATTAAAAACTAATTACAGATTCCCCGAAAACAAAGCAATTAATAGAAAATAGTGAGGACAAAGGTTATGGAGTGGAACTTCACAATATATTGAAGTGTCTTATCAATATCACATTTGTTCGTTGTTTGTGATTTATTATTATCTGTGCTGACCATTTGTTTCTTTTCTTATCCACCACATTTTGGCATGCAAAAGTACCCAAGACACTGTGTGATTTTATATATAAGGTGTCCCAAAAAACACCGACAATGTTTAGCATGTTGTACGGGATGACAAACTGATCAGTTCTCAAGAAGAAACTCCTGTCCAGAAATGCATGGGTTGAGCGCTGGAGAGTGGAAGTTTGAGTACGAACGATTCTGGCAATTTGCTAAGATTTGTTTTGAAATCTTAATACCAAAGGTATGCAACACTTTAGCCATCCTTGTACTGCGAATGAACGACCTGAGCCTACTAACATTCCTGCGATGCGTTACATAGTGCCATTGGTGCGCATCCTACTGCGTTACTTGTGAGTTTCTAGTACAGTAACGTTTTAACAGCAGTGCGACACGTGTCAGTACACAGCTGCTGCGGAAATGGCCGGCATGAGCTCCAGCACACTTTGATGTAAATGTGCGGAATCACCTTAACGTCGGATATCCAAATCGATGGACTGGTGGAGGTGGACCAGTTCCATGGCCAGCACGGTCATCAGGTCTGACACCTCTCGACTATTTTCTGTGGAGTTGTGTGAAGAGTGTGATGTATGACACTCCTGTAACGTCAGTGGAGGACCTCGTTGCTCGAGTCCACGGATCGATTGAGAATCTTCGAAGACAACCGCACGCATTGGATCATGTGCATGAGGCTCAGCACCACCGATATGGGCTCTGCAATAATATAGGGTGTACAAAGTTCGAAGTCCGCTGGTAATGTAGACAGCTCGATGTGCTACTCATGTTGGGTTCACTGACGAAATGTGAACGCACATCCATCTCACACTTCGATGCGCTACAGCGTCCAAACGGTGCATTTCTGGATAGAAAACCGATCAGTTTGCCATTCCGCATAACATACTAGCGTCGTTGGTGTTTTTTGGGACACCTGTGCATATAGGTATTATTTTCTTATCTTGTTAGAGTAACAACATTTTTTGCTTTAACACCTACTACCCTCACATTTATTCATATTGTTTTAGTTTCACTTAATCCAAATGCTGGCAAAACATGTAAGATTTATTCCGTACTCTTATTCTACAACATTCTTTAAATGGTCTGTAATTCAAGTAGCCATTCGATGTTTCACAGAACAATGTTTCGCAGGATGGCACTACTGTGTAGAGCTGGGCGATAAAAAGCTTGCTCAAAGGAAGGAGTTTTCTACCTCATTTATTTACTTATTTATTTTATATATTTATTAAGAGAAGATAAATTATGTCGTCTAAGTTAAACTTGCTAAAATCAGCTTCCATTATCTCAGGAAAACTGTTTAAGATATCAAACTTACAATTTTGCAGGATCAGATGGATGCTTTCGAAATTCACTAATCTAATTTTATGGATTAACTGGATTTATTAAGAAATATACATTTTTTTCTTAATTATATCATATTTTGGCTAACATTTATTAGTGTTATTTTGCTTTTAAATAACGAACCATGTTATTAACACCAAAGCGGATTCATAACACAACTTGAAAGTTGTCTTTATGAGACATAGGAAAGTTCCCAGTATATATAACACACTTTAGATTAGAGTGGCCGCTCCAACGGGAATCGAAACTGGGACCTCCCGAGTGCGAGACTCAGACTTCACTACGAAGCCATCTCGCCCGGTATCGATTGTATGATTCAATTTCCAGCTTATAATAATCTCTAAAGGAATTATACACTATACTCCATATACCTTTACTACATCAAGACGAGTGAAATATGCACTGACACCACTTTAATAAGGCTAGTGATATTGCCGTTTACTGCATACTGCATACAGAACACAGCGTGTTGCAGAAGATGAACCATGACATATAGGAGAAGTCTCAATGTGCAAATGGCAACTTGTGATGCGCTTTTATGGAGCAAGTACATATATCGGGTGAATAATAACTGTTGCCTGCCAACTGCATGTTCAGCAACAGCCTGGATTACCCACCAAGGGTAATTCCAGGCACTCGAGCTTGGCTGTTGCTGTGTTGTGGCCTTGATGAGATTGTAGGCGCTTGGTTGGTCCAAACTGTGTGCACTCATTACTTGGACGTGCCAGGTTCCACATGGAGAATGAAAACCTGCTTCGCCAACCCCAAGAACTAGCCTAGGGTGACCATAAGTCCGATATTTTCCGGACAAGTTCTACATTTTAAGCATATGTCTGGGTGCCTAGAAAAATGATGACACTGTCCTGCATTTAAAATTTCTTTTATTCTTGGTTTATTCGTTAACATTTTCATAATTTGTATCTTAATGGACTATTCGTACTAATAGTTATAGAATATTAGGTTTCCCCACAAGATTGTAGAGACTGCTTACATTCACTCTACTATAATTAGTTCAAGCATTGAATCTATGGGTCAAGTTCAGTTTCACAAACTTTGATTGTAAAGATTTCTATAAATATGTACCAGAAAATAACGAAATGCAATAAAAAATGTAAACTACATAGAAGTAATCTTGGGCTCACTAACAGTGTGTATATTAATTAATATATAATTACACAGTAGAATAGAATAAAAATAAAGCCATAGTTTTTAGGTGTGAGTGAATGTTAATAGCAGTTACGAGTGTGTAAATTAGTTAACTATTATTATCATTATTAGCATCGTCATCGTCATCTTCGTCCGATATGACACAATGTTGGAGGATGTTAATTCAAAAAAAAGTCATCATCATCGTCATCGTCATCGTCGTCGTCGTCATCGTCATCGTCACCGTCACCGTCACCGTCACCGTCATCGTCGTCATCATCATCATCATCATTATTATTATTATTATTATTATTATTATTATTATTATTATTATTATTATTATTATTATTATTATTATTATTATTATTATTATTATTATTATTATTATTATTATTATTATTATTATTATTATTATTATTATTATTATTATTATTATTGACGCCGTAAACAAAGTAGCGCTATAAAATATTCCAGTGTCGTACATATTGGTATAATCGAACGTTACTGGCCTCTTATAGAACTGTGATCCTATAGTCACACTAAACTAGGTTCACTTGGTCCGTTCCTGTTCCAGCAATTGTTCCTGCAAAACTTCCCTTTGGAACGCATTTGTGGCTACTTGACTGTATCTTAAGTACAGTAGCCACATCAGATTTCCATACCTTCTTATTGTATCACATTTATAGGGTATATTTAGTTCATTTCTTGTTATTTCTTAACTTCATGCAGTAATGAGGATAGCAAATACCAAATATCATTTTCAATCTTGTTTGATCTAGAAAGTCTACTACGACGTATTTTGCCTAAAATATAATTTGGAATCGTGCAAGATTTTGTACTACAAAACTAAATTAAATAAAGGTAAAATCACTGTTGAGTGAGTGAGTGGGTGAGTGAGTGAGTGAGTGTGTGAGTGAGTGAGTGAGTGGGTGGGTGGGTGAGTGGTTGAGTGAGTGAGTGAGTGAGTGGGTGAGTGAGTGGGTGAGCCAGTGAGTGAGTGGATGAGTGATTGAGTGGGTGAGTGAGTAAGTGGATGTGTGAGTGAGTGAGTGAGTGAGTGAGTGAGTGAGTGAGTGAGTGAGTGAGTGAGTGAGTGAGTGAGTGAGTGGAGTTTAAGGGCCCATTGACGAGGTCATTTGGGCCCCTGTTAAGTAAATCCATTATACTAACTAATAATTCCTAGTAACGGAATACCTAAAGGATGCCAAATGAATAAATGGTAAAAATTGACAAAAATTACATTTTAGCTTTTCGTTTAGTGTTATAAATTGGGTTTTCCTCTTTAATTAGGTACGTCTCTTGCAATATTCTAGCTACAAACCTACATTAATTAAATGATACAGGTTTGTAATTTTGTGCGGTGAATTTTGCAATACTTCACACTTGGGAGTACTAGGGTAAAATTTATCCCTTCTTCCAGGAAAATGTTTGCTCCAAATTGATGTCACTATTAAGCTTGGCACTTTCTATGAGTTCCAGCCAGGCTTGTTGTTTTGCAAATTCTCAGAAATAGCTTTGAACAACCGCTTTTACAGATCACATTTTAGCTATAAGTGACCCGTTTACTCAGAAAAAAAAATTAACCATGGCTAAAGTAAATTTTGGGATAATAAACGAAAACCTAATTAGAGTTTTGATTCCACTTTTGTGTTGATAACATGGTTGACTATTACAAGAAAACAATTCCTAATACATTTTAATCAAATGATGGTCCAATTAAGAAAGTAGTCCTATTGAAATTATTGAATTAATAGCAGCTGTTTGGAGTGAACTGTACAGTCTTAAAATAAAAGTGTGAATTTCTGAGACAAAGTCTGGACTCAGTTTTCTTCAACTTTGTTGCAAAACTGTGAAAGGTTCCTAGATATCTTTGGCATCTTATTCTTTGCCATGATTTGACCGATTATATAAAATTGTTCTGACCATAGATGCATACTTGCTTTGGTGCATTTCAAAACAAAGATGTACACTGTAATCTGGGCAGGGCGAAGGCAAGTTTCCAGGCCAGTCAATCTACGTCTGGTCTAAGAATATTTGAAGCACGCAATATAAGATTTTACAGGTCAAGCCCGGTAAAACTTTGCGTTTGTGGTGCATACATTTTAGTACCAATTCTCTAAGTTATATTGAATGAATAAATGCATGCAATATAAACACTGTATAAACATAAAAGTGCCTGAGTCCTATGCTATTAACCGTACCAACGCCTCCCAAGAAGTATGTACCTAACAATACGAGATGCAGATTTAGATTGCATTGCTTATTGGAGCGCTGGTTTCTAAACAATTAGCTTATGACTGAAAATAAGGGTTGAATATTGAGTATATTTTAATCCGAGTCAGAAACACTGAATCGGAGTTGTTGCCAGCGAAATCTTGGCAGCAGTGTGAAGTGGGACTGCATTTAAACTCTGGTGCACGGTACTTATAACTTACAACTTCTACTTCATTTATGTTAACCAAATTACATTCGAATGTGACATGACATTTGGCCCAGGTTTAATGATTGTCACATCCTATTCACGTTTTCAAAACATACATGTTTTTAATCAACTCACTACTGCTGGTAACCATTTTTATACTGTCGTTTTACTGACCGATTCCACCTGTCACTTTACTTTATCATAAAACTGGCCTAATTTCTTACTATCTTTACAGAATAAACCACTTATTGCTCATTATCTGCTATCTTTAAACCATATTTCAGATAGAAAAGCTTTTCTGCAGTTACGTTCAATTATATGTTCAAATCCTCCTTATCGATAAATAATGGGTGTATCGTTTCTAAATGCTGTTAATCTTCACACCAGTTCTTGGCCATGTCATGCCCTTTCGTTTATCTTTGTTTACCTTATGTATAACGAGTGAATCAACTGCCCCTATTTTTTCGTATCTATGCAACCTGCAGATTATGGTCTTACTTGAAAACGTCCTTCCATTTGTCAAGCCAGAATTTGTTTTGTAGCTGTATTGTTTCAAATACAGTTAGTCACTCTTGCGCCTATTCTGGTAGCCATGACGAAAAGTTCCGTGAACATTAATAAGCTGCCAAGAGCTAAAACATAAATATCTTTTAGTAGACCAATAAGCAGCGTGATATTTAAATGTTTCGTGTGAAAGAGGTGAGTAGAGGCCTGTGGTTAGGTGAGCTCGACATCAGCCTGCCATGGACTAAGTGGATATTTCATAGGTTCCAACATCTTTATAGGAATTTTTTAATCAGCAATAACCACATTAAACGTACTATCCAGAAATGAAAAAAAATAAAATAAGCGATACCTACATAGTAACTACAGAAAAATGATTACATTATTAGCAGTTTACCATATTTGCAGTCGCGTGTAAGAACAAAGTGAGTTCAAAGGGTACTTGGTTAATAAAGCATGTACTCAAACTGCATTTTCATCTGTTTAATGTAATTTATTTGTAATTTATTTTGTAGTACCTTCTCACTGATTGAAAAAATGACATGGAAGGTAAACAACCTTTGACCTAGTATCGTAGATTCGAACACGTGTAATCAGATGGCTGCTGTGACCGAAACGTAATAATTCCACCCGGCCATCACAGAGCTGTAAGGGTTAGCCTTTTAAACTCCAATGCTAGTGGAGGTATACAAGAACTAGCCATCGCTACCTAACTTCACTGGTATCTTACAACACATCAGTGTTAGTTAAGATACTGTTGGTGTTCTATACTCATTAATAAATAGGTCTCAAGCTATTACGCGTGATATACAAACTAGTGAGTGTTGTGATTTGTTTAGCTGATGTGATTGTAGAATTCCATTATGAATTTAGGTGTGAGTTTAATTGTCATAACCTATCACTATCCCTTGACACAGATCCACCATTTTGTTTTTACTCATTTTGAAAGTGGATGCAATTCGATTGGTGATCGTTTAACAGTTTTCGAGAGGGCGCACAGAGAAATGTATACTCAAAAGGTTAATAAATTGTGTAGAAACCTGATGGAATTTGCAGTGTAAGATAAGGATGCTTTTGGAATGAATTTATGTCGCGAATACCTTTTGTCCCTTAATTCACTTATTCACTGAGTCACCTTCTGTTTATGTCCTTATGTGAAGTGTAGAGTGTACAGTCAAGATAGACTCCAGGCACACCTGTTTCTTAGTGGGTTGCATATATCCGAAAAAAAAAACAAGAAGGGCGGGTAATTCACCGGGTATATTTCCCTTTCCCTTAATATTTTCGTCTGAGCATGAAACGTCATGGAGCTTTTATCCACTAAAGAGGTTTTGTATTTCTATGTCTTCATATTTTTTACCTGCAGCCTTCCGAAATCCTTTTGTGGTGTTTTCCTATTTCTTCCATACCTTTCCTAGCCCATTAATTCCCAAGTTATTTTGAAGATTGTTTAATCATCCCCTGGCTTTCAAGCACTTCACTGGTTCAAGCCAAGCAGCGTTTCTTTTGTGAGAAAATATGACACTAAATTATTTACATGAAAGGTCAAAGACACTGAATGGTTCCTAACTATGGCCTAACTATTCAATGCCTAGAACTACTTAGTCTTTAAAAAATTGATATGAAAACATTTTTAAGTTTATGATTAATATAAATTACAATGTTGGGTTGTTTCTTTTAGAATCCCGTTAAGGTTAGTATGATTGGTCAATGAGATATGGATTTTGCTTATTACACCACTAAAGGTTTCTATGACGGCCTTAGTGGCATAGGCCAGTAAAGTATATAGAAAGTAGAAAATGCAGTACCATGGAAACTGTCACTGTATGTATTTTTATTAATACACTGATGTGTCCTTAGCAACAACGTCGCAGAATGAGCGAATACTCGAGAGAATGCTCACTTTCCAGGAGAATTTACATTGATCAGAAGCTCAACTAGGTTCAATATAATCGTTGCCTGTTTTCGAATAATATGACTCTAAAAATTATATTCTCGTTATGTGTCATACGAAAGAGGTAAAGGTACGTAATACGAAGAGGCCCCGGCAACCGGGAGTAGAGCACTGCACATAGGACTTTATACCTCTACCGTGAACCCTGTCAGGGAGAGATGAAGAGCCACCAGATCCGGATAACATCGGGCACAAACATGGACGGGGTCACTAACGTACCTAACGCTACCTGGGCCTCACCACAAGACCCTAAACCCCACAGGTGGAGCCCACACAGAGGGGTTCCCGACTGGGCAGTCTCACTGACTCCGGGAAGGAAAACGGCTCGGCCGGAGCTCACCAAATACCGTCGCCTGGCCCTGCAGCCTTGAAACAAATGATAATAAAGGAAATTATGGATACAGGAACGTCGTGGTAGAAGAGAAACCACGCAGCATTCCTAATGACTCGGGTGAACCACGAAAAACCAGGGTGAGAATCCATAAAGATCGATTATTGGTACATATATTTAATGTATTACAAATGGCGTAAGCTATAAGTTTCTAGCTACTCAGTTGCTTTCTATAACATAAGCCGTAGGATTCTGATGTTTCCACGTCCGTCAACATTCCGGGCATGCTGAATCTCAAGGACTGTACTTCGAGTCACGTTGAGGTCACACCATAACACACGAAGATGCTGCGATACTGGTTTCGAAATCAAGCATGACTCAACAATGGGAGAAAATATGCAAGTGTAGGCGGTTTTGTTTTGTAGAAGCATGAAACATACAACCTTTAAGTCATACTACTCATATTCGTGTTAGAATACATTAGAAAATAGAGAAATATTATAATACATCTATGTGATTGTAGAGTTATTCTGGTAACGGAGGGGTGCAACCTCGATCCACAGCGATGTCGACATGGATCTGTTGTGGGTTACCACCTCCCCAGGGTAAAAGGATGAGGCGAAGTGAGAGGAGGTTTGTCAGAGAACGGAGCCAGCGAAGCACAGAAACGTACAGAAGTCCCTAACGGTTACAGAGATTGTCGCCTGGCGCACGACTGAAGTATTTCCGCTGCCCCGGGACAGGGCTACCCTTGTGGCCCGGGCAACAACTTCCAGAAGGGTCTAGGGAAGGAGGGTTTACGGATCCGCATCCGCAGGAACGTACCGCACTACCAACCAAACCTGAAAGCTAACATGGGACGGAAATGAGAAAGGAATAGAAAGGAATTCGTGGAGCAGAGAATCCACCCCAGCATTCACTTAGTGACAAGGGGAAACCACAGAGAAACCCAAGTTAGAGTGGTTGGTCGAAAGGAATCGAGCTCAGGATCTCCCACATACGATTTGCACACGCTTGGTAAGACGTATTTATACACTTCCTCAACATTGTGTTCAGTGGACAAATCACAGGAAAAATCATTCAGAAATTATTTCTTACATTCAGTGGATCTCATCTTGTAGCTGTTAAAAGTTAATCTAATAGAACACGCGAATACCATAGCACTATTCCATTTCACGGACCGGTATATCCAGTTAATATCTGTTGTTTCCTTATTATATGTCCGATCAAGTGTTGTCTTATCTGACGTATGTTTGAAATACAGAATTAGTGCAATAAACGCCAAAGGACTGACACTCACACTATATTTACTTTCGTGTACATAAATGGCATCTAACCCACCGTGCGAGATATCTCCGTGGTAAAGTGCGAGGTTCGGTTCGGTTCCTGGTTAAATTCCTATTGGGACGACCACTCAGACCTTGCTTCTTCTCGGTTTTCCCTGGCTGGTAAGCAAATGCTAGATTGGATTATTATGCAATGTCGCGAATTTTCCTGTCAGCCGTTTCCCCCGTTCCGATCCCTACAGCTACGTGGTGCGAGCGTTGCAGATCCTTAGCACTCGAGACGCTTTGGACGTTATCAGAAGAATGCCGGGCCGAACAACTGAGCCCCTCCCTAAAGAGAATTATGCGGATTGGGTTGGACTCGGCAGGACAGTGATTCCCGAAACCGATGGAAGATTGCTCGGTTATGCTCAGGAGGAGTTATAAGACACCTCAATGCCCTATGGTGCCAAGGTGCAGAGCTGGAAGACGGTGTCATATCTCGCAACATGACGTGACACTAAATACTCTGCTATCCTAATGCGCTTGTTTGTTATTTCCATGGCTGCACGAGCTGTCACCAGGGAGTCTCATTCTGTAAACTGTACTGACCCTGCCCTTTTCTGTTGTGTCTCGTGGATCTAGTCACCCTGTGTCTCCTCTCATCTCACCCCGCCAGGGGCATAGGCACAAAGATTTTCCGTAGCTAGAAGTGCTAGGTGCTCCTCATAGCTCAAGTTATTTCAAAGAGTAATGAAGGATCAAAACGTTGGACTTAATAAGCTGGGACACATTACCTTCGTTCAAAAAAAGTTCGTTTCTAAAACGGCCACAATGTTATTTACTATACAATTACGTAATTGCTCTACATTGATGGATACGTTTTAAATAAAACTCATGCATAAACTTGTCATTAAATGTTTCTTTTGGTGAAAGGAAATTCCTGATAAAATGCTGCATCATTGTGTACTTCATTTCTAGATTCGTTCCAGATTTCGACATTACACGTGGTTTCATTAGTGTGTTGGGAGACCTGAACGTAAAACCAGAGTGAATATGCAGTCCAGCTTAAAGTACGAACTACAAAATACCTATTCACTAAACTTTTATCTTTCCTCTAATAACGAGAATTTCAAAGCAATTCACGTGAGTATTCTAACCCAAGTAACTTGATTACAAATGAAGCATAAAATCCTCTAGGGAATACAACTTTTGTAACTACTAGTTATTTTGAATGCAAAAGTTTTTCAATGATCACTATTACATTCGTAACGCTAATGAAGCTCACAGCGTTTTGCACAATGTCGACGGAACTTTCCCTGTTTCCACTCATTAGACGTAATACACTCAGAATAATCTCAGCAAAAAGCTACGCATATATTTCAAGCTTATCTAGGATAAATGTACAGGGAGATTGGAATCGTCATGGGTGAACGCAGTGAAACTGTTGTCCAGTGATATGTAATTTAAAAATCAAGCATAATGAAGTAGCTCCGTATCGAATTATTAACAAGTAAGACCAATTATTTTATTATAGTTAGATATATAAACAATTGCAATAAATAATCTCCATATTGTGACGCCGGCCGCGGTGCCAAGGACGGTCGAGACCAAGCTGTTTCATCTCACATACCAGATGTGGCGAGTATCAAGGGCTCTCACGGCAGAACTAAAAGGGGTTTTCTTCCAGATGATTCGAGAAGTGTCAGGTGGCCACCTTGTTTGAAGAAGTTCGAGAAAGATCTAGCTACGTCATCACCGGCATAAGAGCTTGCGGAGTCCATGACGGCAGGTAGTTTTTGGGTTGGTCAGTGTGTCAGTGAGTGCGAGACAGCTGTGTGTGTGTGGTATTATCGTCATCAAAGGTACGTCGCGTCGAAGTGGAGAAGTTTTAACGAGTGTTCACGATTCACTTCCGTGTGTTGAAGCTGGTATGGCTAATATCTTACAGTTTTAATTTTCTTTTTAATCTTTTGGTTTTTTATTTCTACTTATTTATTTATTTATTTTGAGTTCTGTGAATTGTACCACATATAATTTGAAATAGGCTAAGTTTACTGTTTATATAACTTCCTCTTTTGTAGCCTATATCACAGCGTAAATACCCTAAATGGATTATTTGTTCAATTATATTTGTGTTTATTATAATTATAGGACGTACGACATTAATTGCTTAAACATCTTCTTCCCGCTATATTCTTACGCCTGGACTTCCTTCTATTTACATTGCTTAACCATACCGTCCACACATAATATACTAAATTAAGTTGGTGATATGGTACACCATTGTCTTACACCTATGTTAATTCTTATTTGTTGTGTCGTTTCTTTAGCAGTATTAATTATGACTTCTGTATTTCTATAGCATATTTTTATTACCTTTATTATATGAATGGAGAGTGCTCTTACTCCATGATATTCTATAACAGATTTCTAGATAGTTGATCAAGGGTGTCATAGTCTATGAAAGCAACATGTGACTGGAATTCACATTCGCGTCTTTCTTTCTTTTTTTAATTTAGTCACCCCATACTTGTAATATTGCCTTGGTAGGATTTACCTATTCTAAATACATCTTGTTCCTCTAATAGCAGTACATCGGCAATTGTTTTTGGTCTGTTATGAACAATTCAAGCATATTTTTACTTTATAGGCTATGTTAAAAAAGTTATATCTTAACAATTCTCATATCTATTTCTTTTATATATATATATCCCCCAGCTGTTCTAATGGTGATGGTATTTCTTGTGTCTTTCAGCATTCATTTATTAAGTATATAAGTCATAGTTCTATGTATAGCGCACCATATTAAAAACAAGTCAATATTTATTTCGTCTGGATCAGTTGCACTTCTATTTTACACCTGTCTGAATGTTCCTTGTAATTCTTCTCATGTTATGCTATCTCCTCGATATACAAATCTTCAGCTGTTTTAGTATATTTTATTTTCTGAGTCTTCTTCTTCCTAAAGATCTTTATAATGCATTATCCCTTCATATTTATCGATTTATATATGCCTGATATGAATTTATATACTTTTTTCTAATTTATTTAACCGTGTCATTAGTTAAAATTGTGGTATGATGTTATTTTCAGTATTGTAAATTAATAATTTATCCTAAGAAAGTTTGTGTGTTTGTCTTATTATGACCATAACGTTATTCTTTCTTTTTCTCTTAATTTTAGCCTAGTTAATCCTGTTTTTGTTCTTAGAGGTTATTTATACGTCTTTTTCTTTTCCTTTATTGCAGATTCCAGTTCCTTATTCCCGGCACCTATTCCCTTCCTCTTCCTTTATGTATTCTTTTTTCCTAATGCTTCCAGTTAGAACATGTTTGTACATTGTTTTCTCTGGGAGTTGTTCAAAACACCATTTATGTTTAAGCGAAATAGCATGTTAATGATAATCACCACGTTAACTCAATTGTTGTGTATCTAAATTGAATAACTGCTCTAGATAAACATTCATTGTTTGTTGTAACTTTTGTTTTCATTAGACACTAGCATTACAACTTCATGGGGTGTGTTCAATATTATGCTTTCCTGTATTATTTTTACTTTCTCTACCACGTAGCTGGTAGTTATGGGAGATATTACATTTTACCCAAAATTTCGATATTGATACTATATACCGGAAATATGTACATGTACATGTTTTGAGGTCAAATGAATAAAAATAATTTTTGGGAAAAGGTTCTTTTGTGTGTGTGTGTGTGTGTGTGTGTGTGTGTGTGTGTGTGTGTGTGTGTGTGTGTGTGTGTGTGTGTATGTGTGAGCAAGATTAGCGCATATCAAAAGAGAAAAATCGGATAAATACCATACTTGGTGTCAAGTTCACTCTTCCAACGATTCACACAGCCCAAATTATACTTCGCCTGAAAAATGTTTCGTAATCTTTTAATTTCTCAAAAAAGACTGAACTAATTTTCCTATAAAATAAACATATACTCAACAGGATGATATTTAAATCCCTTCCACTCTGTAGATATCCAAACCATTAAATTCTTTGTGATACCAAGAAACAGGGGGAAGCTCATGAAAAGGTTTAGGAACTCCTAAGCTTTAAAGCCAGAACGAAAGAAAATTAAACTCACCTATTATTGAACTTTGGGCAGTGACATCACAGATAAAATTCAACTTAAGTCCCTCTTACAGTAGGTTGACGATTGCAGACAACACTCACCAGACCATGTTTACCTGCCGTCAGTGACCAATGGCCACTGTTTACATTTTTGCACTGTCATATGCTTTGAGCGTAGACAACTTGATACCAACTATATAAGAGTTCCATGCCTGCTTACGACACAGGGCTACAACGACAGTTACGCCTTTTTACTTCGATATACCTATCCTTTGAGTTAAAAGGATAAATAAACTGAGGTTAATAGGTTATACAAATACGCTAATATAGCTTTAAACTCTTTGTTGTAGTACAGTATAACAACCTTCCTTTCAAAAGTAAATAATCCCATTCTCATTTGAAAATTAAAAATAGGGAAACAAGTACTTTTCTCTGCAAGTTTCTGAGATCTCACCCTTACAGGTGATTGCTTGAGACGTCTTTGTATTCTAAGCATGTGTACTCAGAGTGTGCTTGCTTGCATTGTAAAGTAAACGATTGTATGTCAATAAATCCTGGTTCTGGGAATAAGATTTCTTCAGCTCTTCCAGGGAAGACAAAGTGCGTTGGACAGATACCATCAAGGTATCGTGATTTTTGTGAGTCACAAAATCTGACGAAGTGCCAATGCTACGCAAAGACACAAAAAGTAAACAACATTGGCAATAAAAGCTCTTTGCTTTATATAAGCGAATTAAAATGCGACATATTTGGAGTGATCGCAAGTTTGCCGCTTCAATCTTAGTCGCTTCATGTTCATTTTTTCCGTGCAATTTGCTTAAGTTTGACAATAAGAATGTATTGACTTTCTGTGCTGGAACAGATGCATTAAAAGTGCGTTTGCTCCTATACTAAATGTGGCGTTTACTTCAGTTCATCTTTACAAACAGGTCC
Organism: Tenodera sinensis; assembly: GCA_030765045.1. Lineage (NCBI taxonomy): Eukaryota > Metazoa > Arthropoda > Insecta > Mantodea > Mantidae > Tenodera > Tenodera sinensis. Next base: position 101,216,644 of record CM060964.1, on the reverse strand, counting down.
AATCCTGCAAAATATCACACGGGAGGAACAATATGTATTAAAATAAGAAATGAGGACTTCTTGGTGAATATTTGCCTCAAATTGCTCTCGGGCAGCCATCCAAGTCGGAAAGTAGTGGTAGTCCGACGTCTTCGTTTTCAGGGAAATTGAACCTTGATGGGCGGCGGGTGGGGGGGGGGGGGGGGCTGGGGGCGGAGGGGTTGGAGAATTCCACTGCTAGCAACGCCTTGACTTGAGGACATTTATTAGTACCCAATCTGATCTCTTCTTCTATATTATGGAATAACTAAAATATGGGACAGAATGAATTAGTAGAAATGCTGGACTCCAGCACCTTTTTATTCCTATACGGCAGGAACTTGATTATTAGCATTGGTTTAAAAAGTTTTGTTAATATTATAATGGCTGGATATCAAGTACGTGTTTACTAACTCTCAACAAGCAGTTAATAATATAGAGTGGGCGGTAATCTTCTTTTAGTATGCAGTTTTTGTTGTTTCTTCATTTTTAATTTATTATCAATTTACTTCATTTTCTACATCTTTTTATTTTAGTTGCTTATTTATAAGGTATATCTGCCAAACAATGAATGTATATCAGGTGGCCCATATCATCCGGCATTGCGGTAAGTGGATAATCCTTCGTGCGTCAAAAGAGTTGCAGAATGCACCGGGATAAATCGGCAGTCAGTGAAGGCAATGGCGTTAGTGAAGTTTGTTGTGGCAGCAGTAGTAATAGTAGTAGAAGTGGTGGTGGTTGTGGTGATAGTTGTGGTAGTAGTGGCGGTGATGGCGGCAACAGCGACAGCTCTAGCAGTAGCTGTTGCGGCAGCAGTAGTAGTAGTGGTGACTTTCTCCCAGACTTAGAGGTCCACGGTATCTGTAATTCCTGCAAGGTTAGTTTCAGGATGTTCTTGATGACGTTCCTGTACCATGGCTGCACAACACTGCGCTAGTTCAAACAAGATATTGCAACATACTATTATGAACCTATAAAGGTCTATTTCAACTAGTTGTACCCTCGACACTGGATGGACCTGAGTGGCCCAATACCTTGGCCACCTAGATCTCCTGATCTAACCCTGATAGATTATTTCTTTTGGAATCACTCAAAAAATTGCGTTTGAAGCAAATTCACTCAAAGGATCGTTAAAGCATGTCGAAGGTGGAAGTGAAGTCATTACATTCCTTCTAACACGTGTTTCACAGAAGCATTACAAACAAAGAGTCTAATAGCATTTTGTTCTTTGATCAGGCGATTTCGAAAAAATAAATAGTTGTTGATCCTAATTGGAACCGTAATTCCACAAGAATATACGAAGATAACAGTTTGCTACTTGTAAGATGCGTAGAGTAACTTATTTCTGACAGAGCTTCGGTAGTAATTATGGGACACCTCACCGGGTTATGAAATAATTAATCACTTAAGAAACGTGAATGAATACTTCGAGCTGCTCTTTCAGACGTTACGTAAGTCGACAACGTTGCGTAGATTTTGGTCAGGAAATTGACCTAGTTTGTGGTACTTTCGCTTTCGTTGAGTGCTAACGCTTGCGATTGGCCTACACCGCACAGTAAACACGAAAGGACAAGGTAGGGTGTGAGTTTGTTTTCAAGACGCACCGTTACGGTGTTTGTTTATACACTGAGCTACGGAAAGTGAATACTCACAAAATCTGCAGTGTTGCCAGGTTGTTTTCGACAAAATTAAAATATCTCCGTAGGAAATGGTCAGAGACAAAAACTTAAGATACAAACTGCGTCCCAAATACCGAGATCTATCCTGGTTTAAATTAATGTAAAGATTTCCCTTCCACCCGGTACATCTGTCACACACGCAGTTCTCGAAGACGTCCATATGTACACAAGAAGACGTTTGGAACATTGTATCAGTCAACACAGACATCATTGTGACTACCTATTCATTCTATGAATGAATTCACCATAACACTAGCCTTTGATGCTAATAACAGCGATGAGAATAATAGCATTATAATAAACCATAATACCCATAACAAGAGTTTTAATATAATAATGAAAATAATAATACTAAAACTAATTAAAATAAAACTAATAATTATAATACTAATAATAGTGATTATGACGATAATAGTAATAATTATAAAAAATAACAATAACTAAGAATGATATTAGAACTAATAAAAATAATAATGGGGCTACTAATGATGATGATGATGATGATGATGGTGATGGTGGTGGTGGTGATGGTGGGGGTGGGGGTGGGGGTGGCGGTGGCGGTGGCGGTGGCGGTGGCGGTGGCGGTGGCGGTGGCGGTGGCGGTGGCGGCGGCGACGGCGGCGGTGGCGGTGGCGGTGGTGGTGGTGGTGGTGGCGGTGGTGGTGATGGTGATGGTGGTGATGGTGGTGGTGGTGGTGATCATGATGATGATGATGATAAGAATATGACAATAACAATAACATTAAGAAACAAAGAAATGCCAATGAAACATTACGTGTCCTCATGTTTGCATGGGTTTTCTTACGGCACTTTACAGTGTGGTAATCCGTAAAGTTAGATAATAACACGATATACAGGAATGAATTTATTTTCTGGAAAATAAAGTTTGTAAGTGAAGTGGAAAATACTCTAAGACTGTTCTTGTCTATTATCACGCACTACACACGATAGTTGAAGCCTGGGGAATTCCTCTTCCGCTCGTCTTCTCTTACAGGTAGAACAAAGTTCACTCACGCCACTGTCATCACTTACTGCCGATTTACCCCGGTGCTTTCTGCAACCCTTATAATTAGGCTTAGTAGTTCAGCTACATTAAAGAGAATTAAAGTTATGCACGTTTGTAGCGCATGTGACGGCACAGTGTGGGGAACCAGTTCTACCCGTCTGCTCTACAGAAAAAGGTGCATAACTTCATTCTTTTGGTTGCTCACCTACGAAGCCTACTTAAGGCGCACGAATAGTTATATATTTACCGCAATGCCGGATGAAGTGGACAACCTGGTAGATTGCTTTGAAAGAGGGGAATAAATATTAAAATTTCCAATACAGGTCCCGATTAACGGAACTCGATACCAGGACGATGTATTTTATAATGTATTTTATTTATTTCCCTGTCTCTTTCCTTATAAATTGAGAAAGTTTGGCACTTCGGTTGGCACATAAACGTTTCAGATAAACCTGGCATAGCTCCAACAGACAGGAATAATTCTCCTGGACCTTGTGTCAATTCTGACGAATAAGAAATAGATTTTACTGCAGATAAAATGGATAAAGTGACAGTGATGGAAAGAAAATGTGTTAACAGAAACACAATAGAAAAAGGATTCGGCGCGTGTAGTGCTTTTCTGGACTTACAAAGGATGATATGCAGATACTTCGATTAAATGCGTTTGTAGCGTCGAACATAGCTAATCGGAAAGTTCCTGCAAATACCTATGGAATAACCAAAATCATGTTTAACCCACGATACTGGGATATACTCTATGAATTTAAATTTGAGCGGTCTGAAATTTTTATCATACTGTGGTAATGTAATTAAAATGTTGACATACAAAACTTCAATAAGATACCTGAATTTATTTCTGAGATAAGGATTTTGTTCTGGATTTAATGAATACTCCATTAGTTAAAACTGTGCCACGTGTAAAACCGTTTCTTAAGTCTTACTGATGATTTCATTTTGCCTCAGATCATTATAAAGAAACCGAAATTGAATTTCTTTTAATACACATGCTAGAAGGGAAGATAAACGCTTTGCATTTTGTCACGTTTATATTTATGTATACCAGGCTATCAAACCACTTAACAAAAAACAACGTAATTATAAAAGCTCAAAACTGCCCTAATGAGTCTCATAAGTAAACATTCATGATGTTTGCTGAAAATTAGAAGTTAATTGGTCACAACTTTTGACACGTGGAGCATTATAAATAGCAAAAAATGCTGAAAAAGAGTGTTGTGAGAAAAGGAACATTTAAAGTTGGATTGGGTATTACGGTACTGTGTTGAGAAGTGTTTCAATGACCCTACAGACTGATAAATTCAGACATCAGTAAATCGAAGGTGCCAAATGAAAGTAATTACCTAGTATAAATACCATAAAAAGCAAAAAAATTCATTTTTTACAACTTTACCAGATTTTCATTCAATTTCCAGGTGCAGTGACTTAACCAGCAAAAATGTTCCCTTCAAACCCAAAATTACATTTTTAAATGTATGCACGTGTGTGTGCACAATGGCTCTGGGCAGACAGGAGGACAGATTTGGGGATGGAGTGATTCTATATGTTACACCGAATTATATATTATAGCAAGATTTCTTTCATTAAGTAGTAGCTTCATGTTCAAAAATATGTTTACGTGGGTCATTAGTCGCATCGTCACTCTGTTTTACACCATTATAAAAAGGCACTAAAATATACATAAGGTTTAAAATTAACTGAATACCTTCTCCTGTATACGGGTAGTAGTATTATAAGTATGTAATGCAAAATTTGCCATTGAAATGTCCATAAAATCACAATTTTCTTGCTGTATTTTCTGACAATGCCAGATAAAGCTTCCTTTCAGTAGCCTATGATGTAGCACGGTGATGAGGCTTTATTTCTAGTGAATAACAGCAGAAGTACTCCGATATGCACGCATTTGGAGAGGTGACACTGTTTTGTTGACAATACATAACGTCATCAATACTAGCGATCTGGAGTAAGTGGCAAGGCAATAGAAATATACAGTTACACAATGAAAAACAACTTCATCTGCAGGGCTCAGGGTAACTAATATGTGAAACTCGAAACTGCATATGTTTATTTTAACTGACTGCACTTTCAATGCCCCGCCCACTTGTTCCGTAACTGTGTAGTTCTCATCCGATATATTGTCCGGCCATAAAATAGATTTACTGCATTTCTAATATCATGACCATAACAACTCGGAGAGCGCAACATCAATAAACATGCGTGGCTAAAGGTTTACCGGGAAAGACAAAGAAAATACCTAAAGTGAAGATATTTTTTTTTCAACTTCAACACATTTTAATAACAAAAGGGCTGTATTTTTAGTAACAAGACGTTTACATGGTGAACAAGCACGTCACACCCTTCGCCACAAGGCGGAAGTGGCAAGTACAAACTACAGTTTTTACATTTCAACGTCCCACACTTACAGTGGGCGTTACACACCAATATCTACATCTGTTAATATCATTATTAGCTCCTCCTTTACTTCCTGTCCCCTACGCATCAGTACGTTTCCAGACGCTTCTTACCGCCGGGCTTGGGAGAAATTATCCGGTCCAAGGCTACTATAATATCATGGCCGACTAGAACTTGGGACGTTTAGGAACATTGCCGGATTTGTGGCGTTTTTCTTATGCTTACATTCAGGTAGCCTGTACTCGTTATGCACAACAAGGATAATTGCTGAGCTTGCCGCAGGCAAACAACGCTAAAGGTATATGCCCTGAGTGATACCCTGCACCAAGGTATTTGGCTAAGAGAGTGAAGTGGGACATACATGCTGATACGTGCAGCAACATGGTTTTCCCTGCTTATTCCTCTACAAAGTATCCTTACAAATGTTTAATTTTCTATCCACTTTTTGTTAATCGAAATAAACTTTTATGACACATCCATACATTCCCTGCAGTTATAAGAAGAATACAGTAAAGTAAAGCGTTAGTCACATTTTTAAAAAGTGGATCGCTATGTTATAGCTCAAAATTTCCATGCTCCTTGAATTACCATGAAAGAAAATGAATAGCGACACATCACTTGAAGGAAGTACAAGTGTTCGAAGATTCAACCGAATAAAAAGAACCTATTGTAGATTTTTAAGGCCACAAAGAAAGTTATGTGTGACATAATATTGTGGGTTTTAACGAGATTTGAATTTTGTATAGTAAGATTTGTGTAGGTATCTCATACTGTTTGCCTATTATGCAAAAGCCACTTAGAATGAAGAGGTTATTCCCAGAAAGTTCAAGATGTAGGATTATTTGCGATTCAAATATTTTACACATATAGTATTGTGACGCCGGCCGAGTGCGGCGGCGCACATCAAAGGAAGCTCGAAGCCGGGCTGCCCAACACCACCAGCGGTACGCCTATCAAAGGTGCTCAAGATCAGGCTGCCTCGCGCGGTTGCTGTGAACACGTGACAGCCATCAGAGCAGCAGAACCAAAAGAGGTTTTCCAGATCATTCGAAAAGTGTCCAACGGCCGGCGTATTTGTAAGACATCGAGAAAGGATCATGTTACGTCATCGGGGTCATATAAGGAGACGAGGTGGCGGCAGTGAGCTAGTTCAGCTTTTAGTTTTAGTGTGTCAGCTGCGTATGTCTTCACGTCGAAATGAAGATAACTAAGCACTTAAAGAGTGCTGAGTGATTGTATCCTCCAAGTTAGTTGTTTGAGAGACAGAGAAAGTGAAGAAAAGGAGAGTCAAGGTTACGAGAAGAAAACAGTTGTGAGTTGTAATATCGCGAAAGACTGTAAACTATTAACGTCAGTAAAAGAGAACTGTATATTTGTGCAAACATTAGTTAGAATAAAACAAAATGAAAAAAAAAAAAAGAAAAAGAAAACACTTCAACTGCACCTTTGTCGTTTTTGCTACGCTGGTGTCAGAAGTGGAATTTGTCAAACTGTAATTTTGTTCCAGTTTTTTTTTTTTTATCAAAGTAGTCTGGGCCATTTTTGTGACGAAACATTCTCCATGTAAAGAGTAGTGTAGTGAGGGAAATGTTACTGAAAATATTCGAATCAGGTCTTTGGAGGACGTTAAACTTAAATACGAAATTTAGTGTTTAAATGTCATTTCACTTACTATTGACAGACAAACATATGGGCGCGCGCACGCGCGCTCACACACACACACACACACACACACACACACACACACACACACACACACACACACACACACACACACACACACACACACACACACACACACACAAACACACACACACATACACACACGCACGCGCGTCCGCGTATACCTTTTTGTCTAAAAATGATTTCTTATTTTTAAATTCAGGGAGCCTGAAAAGTATACTTCCAATGAAATTTCCGTATCGAACCTTTTACTCAATGCACCTTTTCCTCTACTTGCTCTAGTTAAAATAGTTGAAATAGTAAAACGTTAACTCTAAAGCGTCTCACAAACTGGTAGTAGTTGTAAGTTATGCTAATGTATGCAGAAGTAAGGTGCACAACTGGAGAGGCAGCTAGAGTTTATTGAATTACATTTTCCAGCAGAAAGTCTCCTGGTACATAGTGTTCTGTACATACAGGAAAATTGGTTTCTTTATATCGGCAAAAAGGACTGCATACGTCATACAGATATTCTCAATTCAGAAAAATGCCTTCTACAGCTGAGATAACAAGAACTGGAAATACTTTTCTCTGCTGGAAGCTTTCCTTACGAAAACATAAATGTCACATAAACAATGAATTTGCAATTGTGAACATGTGCAGCATCACAATGATAGGCATTTTAAACTATGGACAACGTTTCTTAACGCTTATTGCGTCAGGAATTAGAAATTACACATCGGATATTCGTGTCAAATGAAGTAGATTTTAGAAAATGTGCTGTTTTCACTTTACACAACAATTTTAAGTGGGTATACGAGATGATGTCTTGCTTGTAGTTCCATATTAAATATTTTGTAAGATAACATAGATAAGGTTTTCCTTCATTTGTGTATCTTATCAACTTTTCCTTAATAGTTAAACCGACAGGAGTATCCGAGATCGTGAGGAATGAAGTCTGACCGGGAGGTCTACGGTTCAAATCCTACCATGACAGGTCCTTTTTTTCAGGTTCTCCTCAGTCCTCATAACTGGCAAATGCTGGGGAGATGACCCAAAATTAGGCCTGTTATGTTTCATTCTCAAATTTTATTTTGCAGGTAATGTATCATACCTATATGCTGTGTCCACCACCTGTGGTGCCGTGAGTAGTAATGTATATATAATGTAGTAATACTAATGCTTTATGGCAATTATTTCTGAGTTCATTCACTAGTAATCTCCTGAATGTACCACACAAATGGTTACAAAGTCATACAGTATCATGGTCCTACCTTCAAACCCTAGAGCATTTTTGCCCAAATATCTCCAGCCTTCCTTTTTCTCTTTTTCACACATTTGGCCTTCGGTGTTCAATGACCATTTTGCCCTCCAGATGATTGTTTTTCTAGGCAGTCCGCACACTACTCTCGTAGCCGTACCTCCAGGCATACACACACAACCAAAAACACCCATGACTGAAGAGGGACCAGAACCCGCGACCTTCTGCACGGCAGAACGCCAAAGACACACGCTCTAGCGACTACGGCTATGAGGGCCAGCATATCTCCCTCCTGTTCAATTGGGAGAGATGGTTGGAGCACTGCCAGCGCTTACCCCAACAGTCACATTGTTCCCTTCGTAGCTGACCTATGATTCTTCCTCCTGGCAGATGGTGTGGCGTGTAATACATCTGCGTCTAGGGCAAACAGTGTTGCCAGATATCGCATTGCAACTTATTTAAGTTTAGACAATTGATGAGGAACCAAATGTTATTTTTTATTTTTGGTTCTTATCGACGATTTCTATTCCTGGTTTAAAATTAGTTTACTCCTTCCACGCTATATTACATAGACTGCTCAAGGAAAAGCTTTAAGAGAGGGATGGGGTCCGTAAGTAGCTAGTAGCCATGTTAAACATGCCATGGAACATTGGAGCATTGTCATGGAACTGCGGTATGAAAATCATGAAGTAATTAAATCGTTTTTGCGTGTTCTATGTTGTTTTTAATGTAACTGTATTTAAACTTAGGATACCACCAAGTATATATGCTAATTATTACTTATATACAGGTGGTATAATGTTATGATAAGTGATACAAACATATTTCAAAATTAAACCTGTCGCTTACTGAAATCTAAAAGATCGAAAATGTACATAGTTATGTATTATTTTTGTATTGTTTGCACTTGTGTTATACAATTATGCCGATGTTTGTAATCACAAATGTTTTCTAAAATGATCTGGCCTATTACGAAAATTAGTATTATATACTTCTAGCACCTGCTGATTAGATGTTCATGTTTGCCTGTATCGCAGGAAAGACAATTTGCGACTTGCTTTCAAAGACACCGTAATCAATGGTGACTAGATATACAGGGTGTTTTGAAACGAAACCCAACGAATATATACAAGTAGTTGCTCAGCTTCTATGTGACACGTATAGATAGTTTTTACCGCCAATATAGTTGCATAAAAAACGCTCCAGAATGAGTGTGGATTAGGCAGTGACAGGAACACGCTACCTGCCAGGTAGCGCAGGAAGGTGACACGCCGTGAGGTTCGCACAACGGTGGTTCCTGCACTGCCTAGTCACAAAATAATGTAATATTTAATGCTGCATAAAATTATACCTAAAAGAATTTCGAAGCTGCGACACCGAAATTTTGACTAGTTATAAACTACGAAACGGCTATATTCGTTCGGTATCGTTTCGAAACAACCTGTATATGTACACAACAAGGCCGGATACTGCAGACGGCGAGATAGTAAAATCAGCGTATTTGCTTCCTTGTTCTGTGACGAATGAGTTAGATTCAGATCTTATATACCTCAATGATGACAGCAATGGTGACTTTAATTACAAACAAAGTACAGGGAATGAAGCATGCGAATGGCCCATTTAAAATGCGTGTTTTTTTTAACCAGTCATTTCTTTGTTACTAAATACTTTGTTTCCTTTTGTTTTAAAGGTATATAAAATTTCACCATGCACCATTTTTAAACATCGAAGCCTATGTTTAAACATGAGAGTGTATGGTATTTAAATAACGAATACTGTCAAAGAAGCAGCTATAGGGCTAACTGGCACTTGACCTTAACTAGTCAAGGAAGCAACCGACCGCACCGCCCCTTCAAGACCCAGGGTTCTGAGTTTTCTGCTTCTGTGAACACCTTGTTTCATTAACTATACAATCAGTAAAACAACCAATAAACGTTCACTTCGTGACCAGAATTACATATACTAAGTTTTGTCTGTACGTGATGAAAATCAACTTCTTTAACTTTCTTTCTTTATCTGATTACCATCCCCTTATGTAGGAATGACACCCCCTAGGACTTACAAGCCAGTGTCTAAGGTGAGATGCCTGTTGGGGAGTAGAGGAACCTATGCATCGGACAGAGTGAAGACCTGGAAGCGAGTGGTTATACAAAAACCAGGTATGATAGCGAGGAAGAGGATGACGTGAAATATAGATGAAAGCGATGAATGCAAAGGTGATGGAGCAATTTGTGGAATGACAGGCGGGGGAAACCGGATAACTCCTAGAAAACCCGCCAAGACACCTCTTCGTCCACCACGAATACATGTCGGTTCCTGGGATCGAACCTGGGCCGTCTAAGCGGTAGGTGAACGGTCCAATCTCTCGGCCACGGCGCCGCTCCCACTTCTTTATCATTAACAGATAAACTCAAACTTACTGCAGTAGAATACTTCTCAGACTGATTTGGAGAACAAAATTATAACTAAGCAGCAATTCCTATTACCGTATGCACGCACACACCCACGCACGCATGCGCACTCAAACACACACGCACGCACGCAAACTCACATATCACACTCTCAAACACATACTCACGTATTCACACACACGCTCATACACATGCACACTCACTCTCACATACATATATTCACTCACATACACATACACTCACACATGCACACTCACACACACGCGCGCATGCGCACTCAAACACACACGCACGCACACAAACTCACATATCGCACTCTCAAACACATACTCACGTATTCACACACACGCTCATACACATATTCACTCACATACACACACACTCACACATGCACACTCACACACACGCGCGCATACGCACTCACACACACACTCACACACGCACATACTCACACACACGCGCACACACACTCAGACACACGCGCACATACACACACTCACACTCACACACACGCGCACACACACTCACGAGCATACGCACACACACTCACACTCAGACACACGCGCACACACACTCACGAACACACGCACACACACACTCACACACACGCGCACACACACTCACGAGCATACGCACACACACACTCACACTCAGACACACGCGCACACACACTCACGAACACACGCACACACACACTCACACACACGCGCACATACACACACTCACACTCACACTCACACACACGCGCGCGGACACACTCACTCACACACACGCAAACACACATACACACAAAAACACGACGTGGCACACCTTGCTCATTATTATTATAATATTTACACACAAACACACACATATACTCACACACAGATATACACACAATAAATTACTTTGTGTCACTACTACTTGCAACGAGAAATTCTTAACCTACAAAATACTCATTGTCACCAACATTATCACTCACCCATGAACATTTTTATGAATTCAATTTGCGCATCTCGTCATTTGACCGATTTTTGCTTCTCCCAAGTTTGCGAAAAATAGAACATTGCAAAAAAGTCTATAAAATATTCATACGGTAACAGCAGATGTACGGATTGCTTCTAACGAGAGAGATGGTAACAGGTCAGGCTCGCATTCTGGAAGTACCAAATTCGATTCCTTTCAACCACCCAGTATGACCTTGGAATTTTGTGGCTTTACCTGGTCAGTAGGCAAATGGTGGGGTGGTGTCTCATCTACCACAATTTTCTTTCCATCATTTCTCTTTCCCTGGATTTCCTTCTCGCCTTTTAGGTGCCTCTTGGTTTCCTGGCGCATGGCGATGCTGGAAACATACCATGGATGCTTCCTCACAGGAAAGAATACTCTGGGTGGTCACCAGAGGGCTGCTTGACCGTCAGGTCAATCATGGCCTTCTCTAGGCAGCGTCAGCAGCAGCTCACGTCTTCGAGTCTGGAATTGTTACGGACTTCCGCGCGTCTCTATGACCTGTCTGCCTGTGGACAGCAGCCTCCACAGATTTCTTCCCTTCATCACCTTCACCTGGAGCGTGGTAGCCATAATAGTTCTATATAGGTATAAGTGCGCGAAGTGTGCTCTTCCGATGATCACTTATAGCTATGGATTGGTTTTGCACTAGCCAGTGCTTGTGAACGTTCTAAAATTGGTCTCCATTCGCAAATGTGCATCTTTATTTCCAAAAAAGAAAGTTCTCGAACAATTTATGCAACTCACCGAGTTATTTACGAAGCAACTTGGGTTTTCTAATGTTCACTGTGTCGCCGTGATTTATTTATTCGCAGTGCGCAGTTGGAAACACTGAAAAAGTACAATCAGCTTTACCAGCTTTGCTTCGGTTCTCGTTGTAATAGGAATACCTATTCATCAGTGGGGCCCAATTTTCTATGATTTTGTATCATTTTTCTGGCAATACTGGGCTGATTCTATGCGGAAAATGTGTGTGGCTCCTAATACTTTGAAGGTAACTAAGCCACTTTTGAGGGAACACAAAAGTGAAAATATTATTTTCTAAAGTTTCCAGCCAATTTGGTTGAAGATTCATGTTCAATTTTGCCTTGTATCAACATCAGTGGGTTTGAAATTTCAGTAAGATATCTCTTTTGGTTTCCGAGTTATGAAATGTTAAATCTGGATTTTACTATCTTATGTGAAGTTGTAATTTTTAAAAATTACCGTTTTTAAAAATTCTATTGTATTTATCTAATTGTAATGTGCAAATCAGTCATAATTTTTCTTAACTAGCCTAGCTCAAAAGAAAATAATTTTTAAATCCTGTAATTTGAAATGTCTGGTTTTATATTTTACAGAGCTTCAAACAGTAATAACTAAAAAATCTTTCAATAGTAAAAAAAAAAAATGGCAGATTTGATTGTTTGTGTTCTGGGAATTTGCATGTTAAATTATAGAAGAATTGGATAAAAACTGAATGGTATGAAATTTCAAAAACCCTAAACATGAAAATGAAAAGCATTTTTATTCTGTATTTTTAACGAATATTATAATCATAAATACGAGTATTTTTTTATATAAAAAATAAAAAAAGCTTTGAATTGATGGTCCCTAGGTATTTTTAAAGTAATGGAATACAAATGTCAATTTTTGTATGATTTCTAGTAAATTTCAGTTGTGTATTCCTTTAAGGGTAATTGTTCTGCATTTTTAGACATTTTTATCTGATAGCTCATTTTTTACAACTTAAAAGTCATTCTAAGATGTTTTAGGAACAAATCCAGGCTCTTGTCATTTTTTGCGAGTGTTGTCGCATTATTCTTGAATTAGTAGAGTCAAGTTTCAGAACCTCAAACTCTAAACATTATTGTAAATCTAGTAGAACGTGGCTTTCTTTCTTATTCATACTTTGTTAAACATTTTGACTCGTTCAACTGAACGGTTCACCTCTATTGTAAGACGAAGAGTTGTGCTCTAATGGAGTGTGGGGTTAATCCAGTAAAGTCGAACAGTGCCCTTGAGTGCCACTTCGGAGTTCAGTAGGTCCACGCTGCCCGTAACAGCAGCACCTGCAGTACATACATACATCTGCAAATAACGTTTTTTCTTTAATGAACTTGAGCAAGTGCCGTCTAAGAGCAAAATTGTCTGTTGATAACCTTACGTCTGCCATGAGACTTGCTTCTGCAATTAATGTTTCCCCAAATATTAAGATGTTGGTAGAAAAGGACAAAATGGGCATAATAAATAGGTAATTAGGTTCAAAGTGTGAAAACAAGCAGAGGTTTTAGTGTGGAGTTATTTTTATTTTATATTACAGGAGTAACATCTGATTCCTTTCGAATTGTAAGGTTAAACGTTATATAAACATCCCTTATCTTTTGTGGTTATAATGTTTTGTTTGTGGAATATTTATTTGTTTTTGAATGACATTACTGTTGGAATTCATATAACCTTATAATCACGAAATCTATACAAATAAGTAATTTAAAAACAAATAAGAAGAAGCACAATAGTAAACAATTTAACTTATTTTACCGAGCGAGATGGCTCCGCGGTAACGTATGAGGCTAGCATTTGGGAGGTCGTGGGTTCAATTCCCGCGACCGACCTACCTAACCAATGGGATTTTTCGGGGGTTTTCTCAGGTTGCCAGGCGAATGCATCCGTTTGGTCTATTTCAGTGTAGAAAGTGTCAGCGGGTGTTCTGGTGCAGCATGGTGGGGACAAAATGCCTTGAGTGACTCTGTTCCCTGTCATGGCAGCCGGGCTCCGGATCGTGTCCATACCGAGGCCCTTGAGCCACGGAGGGGCCTCTGCGCGAACCGGTGGAACCGGTATACTGGCTGGTGTCAGGGAGTTTCTAACTGTGCAAATGTGGGGACTCTGCCCTCTGCTGTGCCTGATCTCTTTTGGTCTGGCCACCCTCTGTCTCCTCTCGCCTCATCCCTCCCTCCCGGGGGCGCCCCTTCGGGGCACAGAAGATCTCTGAAGTCGAAGTGCCGAAGTTCCCCTCCGCATCTGTTCTTCTCCTTTCTCCCTTAACTTATTCTTCCTTCCTACTTTGCACATCTATATTTCGCTTAGTTCTACTTAACGCCGCTGCTACGTGTGTCTACACCACGGTCTTCCTTGGAGTGCCTCATGGCCGAGAGCATCGGCAAGGTCGTGAAATCACGCTTGGATTGATATGGCTTGATTAAGCTATCTGCCATTGTTGAGGGTCACGCAAGATTTCAATGTAGACTTCACAGAGCAGAAGCCAGTAGTAATATTTGTATTTCGTCATGCCAAAAGTAAAAACACGTACTTCCGAGAAGCTAAAAGCCATACAGAATTGGTGGAACCAGTTGTAACTAATCTAAGTCGTGTGGAAGTAGAAGTGGGCGAACCAGTCTACTATAATTAAAACTGTATTGAACAAGAACAGTGCAAGATGTTAATTTGTTGTCAGGTAAGAAGTATTTCCTCGATAAATAAGAGTTGGAAACCAAAATAGCTGTCGTTTTAAGCATGTCCCAGTATCCTTTGTTGATGGTGATAGGAGCTTCTCAATTTGTAAGTCCGTATTAGTTGGCAATAGACAGTTTCTCAGATTTGAAAACTTACAAAAGACGTTTGTAGCGTATTTTATATCAGTATTCGATGATAACGCATGAGTGAAATGTGCAAAGAGATCAACAAAGGAAGGTATCTCGTTTTTGAATCATTCTTTGTTCCTTTAGGGCATTTTTAGTACATTTTAATGTCACAAACTCGATATCTTAATGTCATATTTAATATTGTTTAGACCACGAAAATCCGGCCCTATTCATCAGCAACACTTATTTACTTTCGCTGTTATGTCAAACTCGCTATGGAATATCCTCAGTTGGTAAGAACTGTTTGTAAGAACTGTAAAAGAGGATTTATAACTGGCTGTAGTTTACTACGTTTCCTAGACGTGCCTAACTAGGTTCTAAATTAACTATTTCTAGATGGCACTTTCTATCTCCGTGATATAAAAAGTATTACATTGACTAATACCATTTAAGATCACTGCAGGTAATACAAAATGGTTTGTATAATAGCAATAGCTTATTTGCGTCTTAAGCAAAATTAACCCAGCGGTAGTTCAAGTAGTAACACTGAAAATCGTATTCGGGAGGTTCTGGGTTTGATCTCCAGCCTAGATCTAACCAAAGCTCTTTTTTTTAAATGTTATTCCTTGTCACTAAACGAACACTGCGTTGGTTGCTTTCCTTTATATGACTTCCCGTCCTCCATTTCATGTCACCACCATTTCAATTCAGTCTTTCCGGGTCGGAAGTGTTGGCTAACGAGCAACTGTGACGCTGCTGTCTGGTGAAATTTGCTCTCTGTAACTGCCGTTCCCGGGTTAGGGGCGGAGTGGTCGCTGGTCCTCTCAGGGGTGAGGCTGGCGGCTACATAAAGACACCTGGCGCCAGAATCCTCAGCAAAGTTAGGGACCCCACGCTCGTTCGTGACCCTTACTCAGGGTTTCAACACACCCGCTTGGCACTCCCATCTTGTCCCTTCTTCCCGGGGTTCGACATTAATAGACTAACTGTAAGCTCAGTGTGGAATCACCTCTGTTTGTATCTTACCTATACGTCTAAGTAAAATCAAATGAAATGTGGCTTTTGGTTCAGAATCTTTCACAAACTTTACTTATGAAATTTCGCCATAGCTCTTAAAAATGCCATGATAATCTATAGATGCACAATTTTCCTCCGGTTCATAACTATAAAATTTGTTTAAGGATGAATGTAAGGAACTCAGTGTAATTTTTGCCTAGACGCTGGCCTACTGATCCCAAGGTCGCGGGTTCAAACCCGGCCCAGGTCGATGGTTTTTAAGTGTGCTTAAAAACGACAGCTCCATGTCAGTAGATTTACTGGCATGTAAAAGAACTCCTGCGGGACGAAATTCCGGCACACCGGCGACGCTGATGTGATCCTGGCAATTGACAGCGTCGTTAAACAACAAAAAATATTTTTTTTTAATAATCTTGAATTACTAAACATTAACACTGTTAAAATGTTTTAATTTGGGGGCGGATTTACCCATCCAAACGTCCTTGATTAAACAGCACGTTACCTCTGATTATTAGCAATTATTTAAAATGTAGATCTGTAAATTCGTCATGAAATAACAAACAAAAAAGTAAACAGAACTGTGCCAAAAATTCCAACGTCCAAGAAAATGTCATTTTTCTGACGTTAAGAGTAAATTTGAAATAAATTACCTTGTAAAACGCTAAAGACGAAACTACCAATCTAAGTAGGTGTTTCAATCTACATTTTACGCCCTAATTCTAGGTTCCTCTAATCGAAGTGATTCCGTAGATTTACATAAGTAGCTTGGGAATGTAAATTTCAGGACTAATTAGAGTATCAGAATCCTATCGCAAGCTAGAAGGCTCTCCATGGTCAAGGTTAACCACCACATTATATTCACGGAAGCTTTTAAAGCTGTGCGTCATAAAGCAGTGATCTCATGCCATGAACTCCGATGTATTTGGCTACAGCTAATGCGTTTAAGTAGACATAAAATGAAGCAGAACATATTTCAGGTATGAGAGGACTTCTGGTTTGTCAAACTGCTAAATAACACAATTAGCAAAAACCACGGCTTATGCAAGTATGTCAAATTCTATTTGCTACTCCCTTTTCGCCTTTTCCTTCTTTTTCAGCAATGTGGTTTTATCTCTCACCGTTTGTTTTTCGAAGCATGTTTCGCACACTAATCTGAAAACCGTACAATATCTACAACAGATTCGACTAATTAAATTTCGTGTGACCTAGTATAGATGTGTGACCTAACACCGTAAGTAAGGGTTATGGAATGACGGTTTTGTGTCTTATAATCACTGCATAAAAGCAGAATACATATCCTTCTTACTCAGCTAGTCCTTCCCTTATAGTAACTTTACCTTTAGCCTTGCCAAATCTACCCCATGCTTCTCATTGAATTATTCTCTTAGAGCGATAGGCAAGAAGACTCTCACTCTATGACGTCATGGAGTATTCAGTTTGCTGGCATTAGTCTAGGATTATGATGGATTAGAATTGAATTATGTGCACTAATAATACCGACAAACTAGCTTAACGTCTTAAGAATATTTTTAAATAAATAACAGAAATCTGTATCAGACAAGATAATTACCAATGTTGCTTAATTTAGGCAAAATATTCACAAAACCCATTTCGATCTTCTGGTATCCAGGCACGTTAGGCCCATGACTCAATGACAACTTGCGGTGCGGCACTGAGAGGGGGACTGAGCACCTGAACCGAAGGACGATCTTTTGTGCCTCTGCCCGTGATGGGGCACCCCCGGGAGGATGGATGAGGCGAATGGATCCGAAGCGTGTCCAGAACGATGGCGCGAAAGAGCAGTAGCCAGGGTCCCTACATTTTCCCAGTTAGAAGCACCCCGGTGAAGGCTGGCTCAGCTTGGGTTGCTACTCACAAAGGAGGTGCGGGAATCAAAAACCGGCTCCCCTCCCCCTTGGGGCTTGTACAATCCCACGGGGTGCCTGGAAACCAGTAGGCTCGCCGTCTAATTCGGGGGACGAGATTTTCAGAACGCATTTGTTCCACCTTCAGTGCTGCTGCCGCGACGCTCGTCAAAACTTCCAACCCCGAAAGAAACTTAACGGGATGAAGGGTAAAATGAAATTATTAACGTAACGAAATTGAGAGACAGGAAGTTCAGAGGATATGGAAATCCTTCCCAGTATTCGCTGGGCGACCCGGGGAAACCTCGGATAAAATCCATGGGCCAGGAAGTTCGGCCACGTGAGTGACTGAAATGGGTGAAATGATGCTCAAATGAGCCCGAGGTTCATAGAGCTATAAGTTACTCGACATTCGTCTTTTCAGGTTAAGGGAAAACCTCGGAAAAAACCTTATTCGGAAAACTCACCCTTAGCAAGATTCGAACTTGCGACCTCTTGGACGTGAGGCAGACACGCTACCACCATACTACGGAGGCGGGCATAAGGGTATCACGCAGCACATTAGCGCCTTTTAACAAGTGTTTTGCATAGCCCTCAAAATGTTACGGCATTAAAAAGCGATATGGATATTATGCTATATTATCAGCGAAAAAGCAAGCAAAATATCCAGCAAAACATGTATTGTAGTCGTGGTCAGGATAGAAATGTATTCACCACTATAAATTATACCCATTCTAATGCAACAATTGATCAAAATCTGTTGCATGTATTCTGAGACCAATGTAGAGTATACTCTATAAGGATTAATCCATTAAGCCTTTAATTACCTGCAGAACCTAGCAAGCCACTTCAGGGGATCATGAGAAGGGAATCCTGATCTCGAATGTGTTATGCGAAACCTGGATGCGATATAAAAGCCACATAATAAACCATCTCCTACTGATGGATAATTTGCCATATGAACTGTTAAAAACAATGAGAGAGTAATTGTACTAGCGTATCTATTCTAAGAACGATGCAATTGATATATGACAATGACGTGCTCTTTTTAGAGCGACTAATTGAGCGGGAATGCAATTTAGTTTGTTTTTTAACAGGGATTACCTAGGGATCCCATATCATCACTACACATAATAATAACATTATTTACTGTATAGTGGATTTATCCATAATAGCATGTTACCAGTATCATCTTTCTATTCCAGGCTCTAGATGCTTTGCTGGGAAAAATTTATGATAGAATCTTCATGTTTAGGAGGTGAAAAAAGAAGACCGGGCCTCCATACAATCAATTAATGCTTAAGAGCAGGCAGCGAAACTTGGGTACTGATGAAATAGGTTAGGAGTATTTATGTCACAGGTACGAACCTCCTTACTCCACTAGAGTTGTCATGGTCAGCAATGGAGAGAAGTAGCAAGTCAAAATTAACCTATACGACTGCGATGCAACACTCTACGTACTACCCTACTGTTCACACTTTGAAATGTTTTAAACATGACGTCGGTAATATTCATGGTGCACTTATTGTAATAGTATATTTTGTTCATTCAGAAAAATAATTAATTTATGAATAATAGATAAGCAATTTTTTATACTTTTAAATCAAAATACTTCCATTTTGTGTGACAGATTTGCAACACATTTGTATCTATAGTATTCATAGCAGAAATACTAAATGTACATTATGAAATACAATGTGCTTATTTATTTAAGTTCGTTTCTATTTGAGCGTCTTTTTTTCGTCGTAATATGCTCTATGTGTGCATAACTAGCATACAGTGACTGCAATAAGTTTTCTAAAAGTCTCAAAAGTAAATATCCTGCGATTTGCACTTAAGCATTGTCTATTGCAAGAAGCGTACATGATTTGATGGGGACATAGCGTAACTCCTTAATGTACAATTATTATGTTAAACAAAGTGTCCTAAAATGGGA
This sequence comes from Tenodera sinensis, assembly GCA_030765045.1. Taxonomy (NCBI): domain Eukaryota; kingdom Metazoa; phylum Arthropoda; class Insecta; order Mantodea; family Mantidae; genus Tenodera; species Tenodera sinensis. The sequence continues at coordinate 101,196,812 of CM060964.1, read as the reverse complement.
CGGTGCTTGGATCGCAGGCTCTAAAAGTGCTCGCATCAACTCTAAAAGCAACTTCTAATGTTTTCTGATAAGTACTTGTTAATCATATTCTAGTGCTTTCAGTTCGCTGCAGGTTCGTAATCTACAGACTTTACACCATATGTAGCCATATTGTAAGGTCATCAGCTTCTATCACGTGACTACAGGCAGTATTTCTAAAACAGTGGAATCAATGCTTCGTTTCAACAGCGTGTTACCACTGAATTCCTTGCTACAGAGCAAACATTTGCTGCTGAAATTCACCTCAGACCTTAACGTGCCTATGGAAATGTATGTAGTGTTAGGAAATGGGTGAAATGTTTCAAAAATTGGAACTCGAGCATCCAAGACGAACTTCATAGCAGTCTCCGTCTAACTGCCTCCACGGAACTAACACGGAAAGGGTTGATCAGCATATTACAAAAGACAGGTATGTCACTGTGGATAAAATCGCTGCAGAACTTGCAGTAGAACATAGTGCAGTGCATGAAATACTGAGACCTAAAGTTATTGAAGTGTTTGTGCTCGTTGGATTCCACGTTTAGTGGCCGAAGCTTCAGAGCTTCAGAGATTTTGTAAATGGAAGAGATGATTCTTTTAGGCGAGTGTTATGACAGGTGATGATAGCTGGTTCCTATATTACGAGCCCGAAACAAAAGGTCGGAGTGTCGGATGGCACTACTTGGAACGGAGCTCTATAGTTAGGGTATTAACGAAGAATTTATCCATCCTAGAAAGGGTGAAAGTGTACTGCATAAAGAGAGCAATAGGAGTATCCAAAATGACGCGGTCGAGGCTCGTGTATCCCCTGGCGAAGGAAACCTTTCTCGTTGAAAACCTTAGGTCAAGCGTACCTCTGCCAAACACTTGCGCATCGGAAAAGCTGCTGGCAGCACTGACTGGGAAAAGAGAAGTACAAGTAGATTTCTGTGGCACAGGAGCCATGGTAGACAGATCATGGACAAAGGCAAACTTGGAAATGAGACACGGCAATACAAGATTGGCAGTCCACGGATTTCATCGCCTAATGTGCAAAAACTCACACTTTCATGAACCAAATGTAGACAGCAAATGTTTAGTGTGCAAAAAACCGTGCGATCGGTACCAATTCTGTAGAAAACGAACAAAGGTAGTATGCCAGAGTGCAAACATTTAAACCATCGCTGTAAATCATCTTCCATGTATCGCTATTTGGCTGCAATTTATTTATAAATAGTAAGGGCTTTGTCAAACTTGCAGAACGATGGGAAAAATGTGTTTGTAAAGAAACGGGGACTATGCTTAAAAATGATAAAAACGTCTGCACAATGACATGATGTGCTCGGTTTATAAAAAAATAAACATTAAGAACTATAAAAGCTGTTGTTCAGACTTATAGTATGACCCTCGTACTATATCATCAGCAAATAGCTAGGCCGCGCCGTGTCGAGTGGTTAGACCACTCGCCTCTCACCAAAGCGGCCCGGGTTCGATCCCAGGCGACCGCATGTGGGCTTTGTCGTGGACAAAGCGACACATGGGAGGGTGTCCTCCGGGTTCTCCGATTTTCCCCACCAACTCATTCCACCATCATCCCGATGGCAATGGGAATTAAAATGAAATCTTAAATAGTAATTGGGACATTTATAGAAAACAGTCATCAATCTAGAGGATAATGATCACTGAAACTATGTATTAGTAAATATTCACGAAATGCAGTAGCAAACGTAACTGCAGTAATATCTGTCCTTGATACTTGGGTTACCTGTCTCGTTTACATTTGCCGACAAACATGTTTACCCTTCTGATTATTGACTTTATTTAAAATGAGTTTCCCCCAATAACGGCCCGTACTCACCCAAAATCAATAAAGTCCACGTTACATACAGCTGGCTTAGCAATTTAATCGGTAAATTTTAACCAGATAACTGACACATGTGTACACATGTTATACGATATTGGTGTCCTCTCTGCACGCACGTGATAATGGATATGTTGTATGTATTTTAGAGAACGCATATTGATACGTGTGCCATGCTTACTATGCGAATCACACGTGGGGCATTTAGTTCAACTTCGGTCACGTTAGTATGGCAGAAAGTCTAACGAGATCACTTTGCGGTAATGTGTGTGCTTCACATTTTTGAGGTCCCTGGTTCGATTGCCACTGAACAGGCCACTCTGACATTGGAGCTTTTCGCGGTTTTCCCTGCTTAGTAAGCTAATGCTGGAGTCGATTATAGCATTGTAACTAAATGACAATTTTGACAAATCCCACTTCTGGCACCTTATGACAAAAACCACAAAAGTCCAGTTCAATTACCTTTATCTCACTCTATTTTCTTCCAAAGCTTTTTCAAAACAACGTTCCATTTTTCTGATGTTAACACAGTCTTTAGTCTTTCGTGATATTACAACGCACAACTGTTTTCTTGTCGTAACCTTGACTCACTCCTTTCACTGTCTTTGTTCACTTTCTCTGTCTCTCAAATACAAACTCTGATGATACAATTACTCAACACTCAGCTTTGCTATCTTCCTTCACGACGCGACGACACACACACACACACACACACACACACAGACACACACATACACTCTCTCTCTCTGAAACTAAAGCTGAACTCAACTCACTCCAACCCCCTCGCCTCCGGAATGACGTAACACGGTCCTTTCTCGAACTTCTACAAACACGCCGACCACAGCACACTCCTCGAATGATCTCGAAAATCCCCTTTTGACATTCCGCGCTTATTGTTGTCACCTTTTTTTTCGCATGAGTGATCTTCTACCAAACTACTCATCTAAAAATTTGCTGCTCAGCATTATAATCCTTTTGCTGTTGTATAGCAGGTTGTTCGTGTGAGGAGAGCCAAAAGAACTTTAAGATAATACTATCATTGAATAATAGAAATGCCTACTGAAATAAAATTTCATTTTGAAAAGACACCCTGATATCGTAAGCTCCGCGACGACTGCCACTTTTGAAGTCGTCTCCTCGCCTTGTATTAAGTTTCTCTAACCAAATGAGCTATGACAACATGCGGGCTGCACATCAAATTCAACTAACTCGCGCTTTTCCCCCAAATAACAAGGCACTCTCAAACTCATTTTGAGATGACATACCATAATGATGACTTTCAATCTCCTAAGAGTTTAAGTTTCGGGTGTCATAACCACTATTAGTGGAAATCAATGCTAACTAATTGTACAAGTAGACTAGAGTTGGAAATGCAGAATCAGGCTGCAAAACTTAATGCCACTTTTGAAATTTGAACCACGTATCTTCTGCTTTCTCTGTCGTTGCTCTAACCAATCGAGTTGCCACGGCAATATAACAGCATGCTACTAGAAAATGACCCCATCATTGGGGTATGTTATCTCAAAGTCGGTCTGGGTGGCTCTGTTTGTTGGACGCTGACCTACTGATCCCAAGGTCACAAGTTCAGACCGATGGTTTTTAAGTGTGCTTAAAACCGACAGCTCCATGTCAGTAGATTTACTAGCATGCAAAATAACTCCTGCGGGACGAAATTCTGGCACACTTACGACGCTGATATGATCCTGGTCATTGACAGCGTCGTTAAAAAACAAAGTACTTAAATAATTTCAAAGTGTGTTTAAAACGCTTCCTGGTTTATTGGGAAAAATCGAATGAATTGGTGAATTTAATATTGTACCAGCATGGTAGCTGGGATCTCACACTCTTGAGCGGGAGGCTCCAGGTTAAAATCAAGGACTTCCTCTCTGACTGAGCTTTCTTCCAAGTTTTCCTGAATCCTCATAACTGGCAAATGCCAAGGTGGTAGCTTAGCCCTCGCATTACCACGGTGGGGGGGGGGGGGGGGCACTTTATGCCCCCTTCTGTAATTTTTAAAATTTTCTCTGTTAATGTTTTGATTAAAGCCATGTAGTTAACAGTTATTGTCAATCACTATTTCTACTACTGACTTCCGTACTTGTTTCAAGTTTTTCATTGTTGGTCTTTTTGAAAAACAAATAAATGTCTAGTGCTGCTCCGTCGGTATAATGTGATTCATGTAAAAGTAAAAAAAGGAATAGATAACAGTGATAAATATTACCTTTATAAACATTACAAGATATAATACCCAATTTTAAATTAAATTTGTTTTAAAATTGCTGAGATATCTTGTTACCAGTGGTGGTCACCTCTGTTGGTAGTATAAGCTCTGTAACGAGTACTGGCATAATCTCTAATGTAATTCATGTAAAAAAAGTAATAGTGAAAGTGCTAAGTATTACCTTTATAAGCACAGGAAGATATAATACTCCATTTTAAAGTAAATTTGTTTAAAAAATTACTCAGACATTTTGTTACTAGTGGTAACCCCACCCACCCCCACCCTCCTTGGTAATCTAAATTATGAAATAAGAATGGGTAATGCTAGGGTCAAACTTAGGCCTGGAACATTTCCTTCCCAAATTTTCTCTCCCAATGATAATTTCATTTCTGTCTTGTGTATCCCCCACCTAGGCAGGTATGTAGTAAGAACGGATGTTAAAAGTAATAGTTAAAGTGTTAAGTATTATCTTTATAAGCACAGGAATATATAACAATACTCCATTTTAAGGTAAATCTGTTTAAAAAATTACTCAGACATTTTGTTACTAGTGGTAACCCCACCCACCCCCACCCTCCTTGGTAATTTAAATTATGAAATAAGGATGGGTAATGCTAGGGTCAAACTTAGGCCTGGAACATTTCCTGGAACATAATTTCATTTCTGTCTTGTGTATCATGTATGTAGTAAGAACGGGTGCTAAACACTATGCAAATGGTAGTTCAAATGGTTAGATCAACGGCACTGAAAGGTGCAGATCCATTGAGAATATTCCAACATTTTTCAGCTGGAACCTACCTTTCCAAATCAAATTTTATTTGTCATATCTGAATATTGTTATTGTCTCAATGTATTTTGAAGCATTTCTTTTGTTGCTCTG
>CM060964.1:101161853-101186853 GCA_030765045.1 Tenodera sinensis | reverse complement strand
GTGGCGATTTTTAACCGAGTGAGATGGCTCCGCGATAGCTCCTGAGTCTATAATTGGGAGGTTCCAGGTTCGATTCCCGTCAAATGCCCGATACAACCTCTAGTTTTTCGCAGTTTTCCCTTTACGGTGGGCAAGTGCTGGAGAATCTTCTCATCTACGCTATTTCCTTTCCATCATTTCCCTTTCATTCCGTTTTCTTCTCATTTTTAGGTGTGTTCAAGGTTTCGTGGCGTAATGTGGCGCCGGAAAAATGCCACGGATTCTTGCTCAAGGGAAAGAGTACTTAATGTGGACACTAGAAGGGAGCTTGTTCGACGAGCCGAGCTCCAACATTAGGACGGCTGTTTGAGCCAGGAACTCGAAAGGACTTTCGCACGTCTCAGTGGCCTGCCTTCGTTCTGTAGCTTCTTGTGTTTGCTTTAATTCATCCTTCCTGTGAATCAATGTAAAGAAAAGCAAAAGACAATGGAAGTTTCTACGTGAAGACCAAACCCTGACAACAGGTGGAGAGTAACGAAAATTACCGTCAGGAGTGTAGCGTCAATGGATGTGGGAGAGGTATTACATACCCTACAATTTTGCTCAAAATTGGTATTGGTTATAATTTTGTTGTACATAATCGTTTTAATGTAATTAAAAACCACGCTTTCCTAAACGTTATGATTTGAATTTGCACCACTCTGCAGCAGTGTGTTCCGAAACAAAGCTTGGATCAAAGTCAACTGCCGTAAGTTAGAGGAAGCTGGTGTTGTCCCGCCTGAGCGAAGGTATGCACCAGGCTAGGCCACATCTCAGGTTCAGAATCGTGCTCACATTAGTGCATTTAAAGTCGTGAATAGGGAGTCATTTTCGAATTGTGGACATTTGAGCACGATTTGGACCCCTGGTGACTTACTATTAAAGTAAAAAGTAGGTTAAGATGTGCACGGATTATGAGATGAAGGTACGCAACGGAGGCAATCACACCAGAGAGGCCACGAAATGAATCAGAGCCAGAACAGTTAAAAAAAAAAAAAAAAAAAAAAAAAAAAAAGCTGCTCTTCCCTGCCGTTGTTGCAACGAAAATTAAAATAAACTGCTCTGTGGTCGGTAAAGTGAACGTAAGAAGCTTCCAAAGATTAAACTTTCTCTAAAGAGCAATATGTATCGTAATTAAAGCAGACCCTCCAAAGCACGCACTCAGTATTACGACGAGCATAAACAAGTGTATAAGGCATTTCAACATCGAAGTTTATGAAACTGAGTCCTGCAGATATATACAGGATGGAAGGGAAGTCATTACATTCATGCTAATATGTGCTTCATAGAAGCATTACAAACAAAAGGTTGAATGGCATGTTGTTCTTTGATCAGCCGATTTCGCAAACATAGTTTTTTTGTCCAACTTGGGTGCGTAATTCCACAGAAATGTGCAAAGATAACAGTTTGTTACTTGTAAGATGCGTAGAGTAACTTATTTCTGACATAACTTTCGTAGTAATTATGGGACATCATATAGGTTTCAAAATAATGAATCAGTTAAAAGACGTGAAGGAATACTCTGGGCTGCTATTTCAGAAATGACGTAACTTGACAACGTTGCATTGAGGTTGGTCAGGGAATTGACGTAGTTTGTGGATGTAAACAGCTTTCGCTTTCGGTAATGTTTTGGAAGTCAACGCTTGTGATTGGCCTACACTGTCACAGTAAACACGGAAGGACAAGGCAGGGTATGAGTTTGTTTTCAAAACGCACCATTACGCTGTTTGTTTATGCACAGAGCTAGGGAAAGTGACCACCCACACAATCTGTGATGTTGCCAGGTTGTTTTAGATGAAACTAGAATATCTCCATAGGAAATGGTCGGAGACAAAAACGTAAGATACGAAATGTGTTCCAAATACCGAGATCTACCACTAGTTTAAATTAATGTAATGACTTCCCTTCCACCTGGTATAAAAACCCTACAACGAGAATGAAGTATATTTAAACAGAGACAATCATACTGAATATTAAAATGAATTAGTGATATATGACGTCTCTCTGAAAGTGTACTTGGAAAATTCGACTGTGTTTCGTACAACTTCACCTGATATTCACAATGACTTACCTTCAAGTGTGAGTGCTGTCGTGGCACATGGAATTAAGAAATAAATTTCCGATACGTTCTTGGTTTCATTGATACTAGAAGAATCTTCTGACATTAATAGTGAAGAACAGCTCTGGACCCTTCGTTACTAAACGTTGAGGTAAATATTGAAGAGAGAGTTATTCGATTTACAGGTATAAGTTCTGACAGAGAAGAGATTCTCTTTTGAATCATGCTCTCAGTATTATTAAATATTTATTTCAGAAAATGATAAATAAAAACTGCGACGTGCAATTCTGTTTAAATTGGGGCATATTTGAACGAATTTTACAATATTCGTTGGGTTATATACTAGAGTATGATTGTCACACTACGCCTCTGATGAGCGTAACGAAGTAGGTACATTACAGAAGTAGCGTACTCCTCTCCTTTCGCCGCTCACCTAGGTCTGAGCTTTGTTCGTTGGCTAATGAGTGTGCATCGAGCCTGAATTCAAACCAGTAAGAGACTGTCTCATCCAGGGCTAGCGTGTAACGCAGATCATAGGAAATGTGTATGAAATGTAAACCACCGGTACATTTCCGTGCACCTGACTCTACACGCTCCAAGTTCTTGGAGAGATATGTAATGTGAAATTCGCTGTAGATTATAGCTGTCTATGCAAGGCACATCTCTGAGTTCTTGTAGCGTTACACTTCGACAAACACCTAACACAAGAAAAGATGGAAACAGGTTGACGAGGAAGGAATGAAGTTGGGCACGTTCCTGAGTGTGTCGGCACCCATAAAACCGTGGTGATTATGGTGCACGTGCTACATGATACCTGAGGCTGCATGTCCGCTTATCCGTTAGGAGCCAACAACTGCAGTTGTGAAAGTAAGAGTGATTGCATAACCTCTACGGTGCAAGTAGTCAAACAGGTGTAACACTTGTTTTTCCTGCTGTAGACGAGTGGGTGCCGGCCCCACTGCGGACACATGTCATGTAATCGAACAAAATGGAATTCTGATACCTTTTTTTTTTTTTCTTCCCATTTTTATCGATAACTAGTTAAAACACCCGGCGTTGCCCGCCGTTTTAAGATTTATCCCTAAAACTTAGGTTGCACTTGACCTTGCGTTTCCTTGGAAATATTTTTAAATTATCACTTGAGGAGACAGGGTAGTCTGGGCATCTCATCTTAGTGAGAATTAACTTAAATTAAAACTGTCTTTAAAGATTTTCTTGAATTTTTTATTAATTACTCTACTAACCCTAGCAATGCCAAGCCTTATTACAGAACTTATACTACCAACAACCAGTGGTAACAAAATATCCGAGCAATATTTAAAACAAATTTATTTTGAAATTGGGTATTATAAAGGTAATATTTAACACTGTTTAACTATTCCTTTTTTTAGTTTTTTACACGAATCACATTATACCGAAGGGGCAGTAACCACCTTGAAATTTCATGATTTCTCAAACACACAACAATGAAAGCTTTTAAACAACTACACAATTCAGTAGTAGAACAGCGATTGTCAATAGCTATTAACTGCATGGCTTTAATAAAAAAATTAAAAGACAGAATTTTAAAAAAGGTACAGAAGGTGGGCATAAGGTACCCTCCTTGGTAATGCTATGATTAATAATGAAAATTATTTTAGGTGTTTATTTGCATTGATAGCTTACGCAATTTAATCTATAAAATTATTTCATCAATCAGAAAAGTAATATTTGATCTTAAAACATATGAATTCAAGTACCTTTTTCTCAGAAAGAATGAGAGGTAGAGAGCTGATATTTTGAATACTTGTATACAACTCACAGTTAAACTTCTTGAACCACAACAGTAATTTTGAAATATACAGCTATTAATGATGTTAGGAAAGCAACTACAGAGCAATTTTTTCACATTTTTGTTTGACTTTGCAAATAGTCTTTTTTAATTTATGGCAAACTGATACCTATACATAACTAAATAATTGAGATTTACAAGATAGAGTAAAAGGTGCATGAATTGACATGCTTAAAGAGTCACTTTTATTATTTTTCTGCTGGTTGAAATATTCTTATAGATTCAAGCAGATACGCTATCAATGCAAATAACCACTTGAAATAATTGTCACGGTTTAAAAAATAATTCATAAAAATTTCAGAAGTAACCATTGAGACCTTTAGTAAGTAGTACAAAGGGTTCTCAAATTCATTTTTAGATGATAAATGCTGACTTGCAATATCACAAGTACCTTCCTTAAACTTCACTTCACAGTTAATCACCATTAGGCCAATCAATGTTAATCAATTGGCTTTAAACAAGCTACGTGTACGTTTAATTTGGAAAGGTAAGCACAGAAGGGGTACGGTAGTCGAAGTTCCGCTGTTCAAATTCTGGCTATAGCATTAAATATTTCAGTTTGATTTAGGCTTCGAACCTTTATACAGCTATCGCGAAATGAGGCGATCGCAAGTTACCTGTCACATGGGCAGAGCGTGACGTCACTACGATTACAGTGACAGCATAAAACACAACTGGGCTCGCTGCGTACAGTGCATAGTGTCTCTCACTATTTCACACAGAATTAAATGTCTCCAGCACGAAAATCGAAATATTCACACACTGCTGAAGTTGTACAAGAATTTGGGGATGACTATTGTACTGCAAATTATGACAGCATAAGATACAAGTTATGCAACAACGATATCTACTACGTTCAAGCGTCGACTGTATCCAGCTTCATATCCCGTCATAAAGTGGTTAAGCCCTTACAAGGGCAGGTACACGCATGACACACCTCGGGCTGTTCTCAGCCTGCCAGATAGCGTCGTCGTCGTCGTCGTCGAATCCATCTTTTCAACTTTAGCCTACAAAAGGCATGTGTGAAAGAACAATTAATGAAGGTTGCTTCACAATGTTATCTTCCTTTAGGTTTTTAATCTGTAAAACTATTTTAATCCTATTTCAATCACTTTAACTCTATTTGCTGATTTCAATCACCCTAACTCTATTTGCTGTTGCTCCAAACTCAATATTAATGCTTGCATTTTGTGTAGTCCTAGTTAGACACGATATTAATTTATAAATTTCTAAATGAATTTTCCAATTCTTCATTAAGTGTCTGAAAGCATATGGGTAGATTTTCAGAGAGTTTAAATTGCAATTTAGAAGAAATATCTCAGGGATCCCTCGCGTTACAATGTGCTAACATTCATTGAGAAAAAAAAAATACTTGGAGTGTTTTTAAGCTATACGGGTAGAATTTACTTTTCTCCTTCCATGGGCCAGATTAATGTTAATAACACATATTTACGCCATACCATGGAAACGTTATAAGTAAGATAACAATGAGAGAAACCGCGGTACTTCTGTTCTGTGTCTGTCTAGGTGACTCAGTTGGTTAGACGCTGGTCTACTGATCCCAAGGTCGTGGGTTCAGATCCGGCCCAGACCGATGGATTTAAGTGTGCTTAAAAGCAACAGCTCCATGTCAGTAGATTTACTGACATGTAAAAGAGCTCCTGCGGGACGAAATTCCGGCACACCGGCGATGCTGATATGATACTGACAATTGACAGCGTCGTTAAAGAACAAGATATTTTTTAAATTGATTTGGAGTTCTGTGTTTTGTTCTTTGACTAAAGCGATACTGTTTAAAATCAAGCCTGCAGCCCAAGTGTTTACTAGTGTTTCTCTGTCCCATGTTGCTAAATAAACCAAACGCGTGGTTTGAGGGAGAGCATCATTCAAACGTGGTTAGTGTGCATGTCTCAACATTAACCCATCACAGCATGAGTAAGTCGAATCTCGAGCTTGTTAACGAGACAAAAAGCTGTCACGTCAGCTTCGCTAATGTCAACCATGAGAGATGCATTAGATCGGTCAAGTAGGCAAGGTAATATCACCGGCAACAAGGACTTAACATCAGAAATTGTCAAGCAAGGTCGGAGAGTTCTAGAAAAGCAAGGAGAATACAATAGACTTACTCTGACATGGGTACTGGGTGCCATACTGACGTAATTAGCAATGCAAATGCAGACTGGCCTAAAAGGGAGCACAGAACCCATCTATGGATAGAGAACTATCCTGGGGATAACCACATATATTTTATTAAGCTGTCAACTGTCAGTATCATGTCAGCGCCACTATTGTGTCGGGATTTCACCCCACAAGAATTATTTTACATGCCTGTAAATGGGCACATTTAAAAAAAGTGGGTCTAGCCTGGGTTTAAACCCGCAGCTTTGGGATCAGTTAGCCAGCGCCCAACCAACTGAGCCACCCAGACCTAAGAAAGTTAATGATGTTAGGGTATGAGTTATGAGCTGGTTCGGAGGAGGGACTTAGTACCTTGACTTATAGATGATTGTCCGTGCCTATGTCCTTGATGTAGCGCCCCCGAGAGGGAGGGGTGTGGTGAGAGGCAATAAGGAGGGCCGCACCTGAGAAGAGACTGTAGTAGAAGGTAGGTACCTAACAGCTACAGATTGAAATTCCACGCTGACGGCTCGTACCTCTGCCCCCCCCCCCTCTCCCTGAGGGTTTACAGATTCCCTGGGGCGTCCAGGAAAGCAAGAGCTCCTCCGGTTCGGAGAACGAGAATTTAAAGGGAGAAAACTCCCTAGCATGAAAACCAAATTCTCCGCCGACACTTAGAACCCCGAAACAGCCCACCAGGATGAAAGTTGAATGAAGCGAGGTGAAACTGAGGGTCAGGAAATTCGAAGGATGTAATTATCCTTCTCGGCAACACAGCAACCCGGCGAAACCGCTTAAAAGCCTATGGCTCAGGAAAGTCGGCTACGGGAATTGAACCCATGACTTCCAAAATGCCGGCCACAGGTTCTACGCCTGAGCCATCCCGACTGGTAAGTTTGATTATATTCATCCGGCATTTCGGTTTTCGCTATTCGCAGATTTCTCTAGTTCTGTGGTACCTCAAAACATGTATTCCTAGTGAAATATATATAGACACACCGTTTGTAGGTAGAATACACTACTTATCATAGGCTTGTAGTTGAGGAGGTAAAAAGGGAAAGCAAGTGGTTTTGTTATTAGGTGCATGCACTCTGGCTTCACAACCTGTTGTTTTCCTAAAGCTTTCTGTTTACTAATAATGCATTAGGCTTGCTGTGTTATGTTTTAGTGTAGAAGTTACCATATTGTAAGTGTGTATGCTTTTATTTCATACACAGTCTAACGAGTTCCATTTCCTAACGGTGGAACATTTTCCATAGGGTGTTGTGAAACTCACTTCCAAGTTTTACCGATTTTTACTCCGTGGCACCACAGTCCATATGGGACCACAGCCTGACAACCCGACTGCCGACCTCACACCCACATACGCAAGGTCCAACCGATACGGGGAGGAGATGTGGTCAGCATCTCGACACCCCCAGCCGGAAAGTTAGCTTTCATGACCAGGGCCGCTTACCCATCGCAAGCCCTTCAATTTCCTCACGATGCTGGGTGGGCACCGGTCCTACACCCGGGACTTAGAATCAAGTAGGCCGGCTGCAGGGATCGAAACCACGACCTCACACGTTACCGCGGAGCCATCTCGCTCGGTTTGAATTCTTGTAAGCTGCTCAACAACCCGTGGAAACAGCTGTATCTTTAAAGCGTCATTCCCTAGTTTCTGAAATCGCGAAGCTCTTCTTAGGATAATTCTTGTGGCGGAGAACCTTATGCCTTATCGGGGAAGAGTAAAATACTACTAATTATTTACGTCATGTCCAAGCAACAAAATACACTTCTAAGAGCAGCTGTAAAAATCTCTATAATATTATTATATCAATTAAGTTTAATTTACTACAATACAGATACCACTGTCAGAACTTTGGCAAACATAAGAGCAATAAATCAAACTACCTGTTTCAAGATAAATATTACAAAGTTGGTGAGTAAAACAATAAAACCCTTGCTACCTGACCAGCAGAAGAAGGAGATCTGGGGGAATATACCAATAAACATTTCTTACAGTCAGCAATCACGTTTATGCAAGCTGGTATCATATAAATACACAGTGTTGTCAGAAACATGCCTAATACCTATCAGAGTGTTACATACAGCTATTAGATCTGGAACATGGGTGGTTGACATACTCAGATACACATTTCATAGTAAACAAATCGACTCCGTGAGCAGATTAACATTTCAACCCCGTCTCATACCTCATATCTATCGCGCTTTTTTCTGGCAGTCAGACAGTGCAGTAAACTCAGTCCAATTCATCACATCTAGTTTAACTGAAACACACTTTTGTCGATTATCTTGGAATGTTATGTCCATCGGGCGTGCTCTTTACTCCGCCTCGACCTCAGACTTTCATACTACAATAACTTTGCAGTTAAAACTGAGTAGGAGACGTACCTACATACACTATCATAACATTGGAACAGAAGTATAGTTGAATTGTGAAGTGTTCTCGGTTAGAAGCAGGAAATTTAACTTGGCTAACGTTTGAATGTAACTTATGATTATTTTACCCTTTGATCCTACTTTAGCTTTTTATAACCTAATTTCATTGTTTTAGTTATTCTTCTGCTGGAGCACAATTTGGGAACCCTCCTTTAGAAGGAAGCATAAAAACTAAAAGGTATAAGTGATTATCATTGACGTTCTGCACGACGTATTAGCAATACTTGATAACCTTATGTGTGAACTATAAGCACACAAATTCTCTTTGTAATACAATTAAAAACTGTGGCTGCACACTCATGGATGTCCGTTAAAATGTAATCAAAGTTGAATCAATTGTACAGTAGCCTGCTAACAGAAATTTATTTGATTATTTTTCACAAATGTGATATGTAAGTATAACCATATCCGTATTCCATTCTGGAAGAGGGGACAAATATAACAAATGCAATATTTTCTGAGGTAATTATAGGATTTAACTAAAATTCCACACAGCAGTTTTTGTGCCTAGATGTTTTACATTAAACTGAAAAACGAAAAGATTCTCTTTGCCCCTTTGTTAATCTTTAATGAGGACTGACACGCTGAATTCTGTGATTGTTTTTACAAATTTAGATTTTATTTGCATATAAATATTGCAAATCTTCCACTCATATTCGTATAGTTTTCACAGACGTACACTAACTTTAAATAGTTCAAAATTATTACTGAAAATAACGCTATGTGAAGCTTTCAGGGTTTCTCATCTGGTTTAGCTGTAACTCCTGAAGAACTAATCATTTTCTACACAAATGCCGCATTATCTCTGAAACTTGGAGTAAAGTGCTGTAAAATTTATCACCTATTTCCAACTAAATGGGATTTTCTTTATTAAAAACGGTTTCATGTACGAGGAAGTTTTTTTTTTTTTAATTTAAACCCCATTATGTTTCAATACAAATTCAGGCATTATCATAAATAATCATAACTTTGCTTTAGATGAAGGAAAACTGATTTTGTTTCATCAATAAACTGTAAATGCACTACTAAACATGCTTTGGCACATTCAGGTAATTATCTAAAATAGTCTGTTAGATAATAGGTTATCAACTAATATTGGAGGGATAGGCATTTCGACTCCCCCACTTTCTGAATTTCCGTTCTCATTATGACCAACAATGTTGTTTGAGGTCGTAGTCGTCGTAGAAGCCATAGTTGTCATAATTGCAGTCGTAGCGGTCATAGTAGTCGTAATAGTATTCGTAGTAATAATAGTGATAGTAATAGTAGCGTAGCAGTAGTAGCAGTAGCAGCAGCACAGTGAGGGAGAAATTACTATGTGATTGGACAAACTCCTGCCGGGCAACTACTGCAGGGCTCGTTAGCTACGTAACCAATCACCACAAACCTGGGAGTTAGTTTTCCTGAAGTTATTGGTACAAATGATACCACACAGTTCACTAGCCGACTCAAGAGGAGCGTGTATCGGTAACAACGTAATTTGTTCTCCACCTTAGTAAAACTATTAATAGTAGCAGAGTAGTAGCAGTAGTAGTAACGGTGGTAGAGTGGTAGCAGTACCATTAGCAATAGTAGTGGTTCTCTCCTTGGCGTGGTGGTGCTGGTGCTTATGTAACGGGAGACCCAGTTTCGATACACGGTACGAGCGTGGAGATTTTCTCCAATTGAGGAGTTACTTGATTAAGAAGTAGCGTCCCTCGTCCCACTCTGCAGTACTGCATTTCACTGATGGACGCATGTAATGGGCAGATGTGGGGGACGCAGTGGCCAGGCGGCAGGCTCTGGCCCGGAAAGGGTTGTTGCGCTGCGGGGTTGCTTAATAGTAGTAGATCGAGTATCAGTAAGGGTGAAGCAATAGTAGTAGCTACTCGTAATAGCAGTAGTAGTAATGGTGGTGGTGGTGGCGGTGGCGGTGGCGGTGGGCGTGGGGGTGGTGGTGGTGGCGGTGGTGGTGGTGGTGGTGGCGGCGGCGGTGGCGGTCGTGGTGGCGGTGGCGGTCGTGGTGGCGGTGGCGGACGTGGTGGCGGACGTGGTGGCGGTCGTGGTGGCGGTGGCGGTGGCGGCGGCGGTGTTGGTGGTGATGATAATAACAATAATTATAATAATTGAGTTTGCTATGTTTCTTGAAACACACGGTATTTTTATTTATTTTAGCTTATTGCTGAAAAAAGGAGTAATGATTCGACAGTCTGGAAAAGCCTCTGTATTATTGATTCAAACGCTGCTAGCATTATTAAAAGAATTCAGATCTCATGTATGAATATTTTAGTTTATTTTAAATAGAATGGTAACCATACATACAAAAGAATGAAACAGAAAAAAGAGAGAAAGAGGGAGAGACATAGAAAGAGTGAGGAGTGACAAAGAGAGAGAAGGAGAAGGATGGAAAACGGATGGTATGAATATAAATCCACTAAACATAAAATTTCCTTTCATACTAAAACATGTTTGTTATTTGCTATTTGTTTCTCCTCCACCTTTTTTCCCCTTCTTCTGCAATAGGCTTTAGCGGTTTTGGTGTGTGTGAGAGAGAAAGGGAATTGGGTTTAAGGTGTGCGCAACCACATAGGTCATTAGTGCCCGGAGTTTTGAGTAGATTTCCATGTTCTTTATATTCTCATAATTAAATTTGATTCACCAATATTTTAATACTAGCCTATTAAGTCCTTTTAATTCTTACCGAGTTATACACAGAATTATTAGGGAAAACCCAGAAACATTAAGGAAAAGGTAGTTGTGTGTGCGTGTGTTTGTAACGCATCGTTTATAATATATGTAGTTTATTGTGCTTCTACCTCCAAAAATATTTTTGCAGACACATTTCTATCTGCAGCGATCTAGAATCCAATTCATAATCTTCACCAAGTCCCAAAGAAGCCAGTCTCCATGATAGTTTCATTTGTTGAAACAGTAAAATGTTAGCATTACAGCTATCAAACTCATAAGACAAGGATGGCTCTTGCCTGGACTGACTCGATACACGATACGACTACGTCTCCACGGTGAGTTACGTGTGTGTCGGAAAACATTTGGAAGCGGCTGTACCACCCAGAGAGTAGGCAGTGCCGACGTTTCGTATCCTTCAATGGAGCGCAGTGACATAATGGGATTTTCCTATTCCTATACTTAATGTGTACATTTGCTGTTACAAATGTGCATCGCAATGAAATTCATTTCAATAGAAATTTTCGCTTGCGCGTCGTCCTGCTCAGAACCACTGAAAAACAATTATTTCAATTATATGAATTTATATCAACTTTATTTCACTGTTTTTATTCTTTACAACGGAAGTCTAATAAGTCTTTGTTCACAGTTTACAAACGTTTAGTAACAAAGACGCTAAAAACATAAAATCTGTTACCTATCTTGTTAATATGCGCACTTTGTATGGCGCAATTTACTAAGGCAATTTCTAGTGATTACCCCTTATAAAACTTAGCTGAAGTAAATGTTGAACTCCATTTATTTGAGTGTTTTTGTTTTCTATGGACCTTACTTTTTTACTTGAGGTTACTATTGTGGACTTCCAACCACCACGGCGTTTTAAAGTAGGTAGCTAGTTATTTGCCCATGTTTCCAAATTTATGAATGCCAACGCTCTGTGCCGTACATTTTCCACCGTAATAACTAACAACATGTAGCAGTTTTTTGTATAGCGCTTATGATATACAAAATATATCAAAGTTACAAAATCCGTTAATAGCAAAGGGTTAAGAATATGTACCACAGGTGAAGGGATGCCAGTCGGGAAAGGCACTACCGAGGGTCATTAGCGAACGTCCCAAACATTAAGGTAAACGAGATACAATTAGTTTTGGCAAGGTCTTCAACATAAAGAAAAGGAGCCTGCTATTGTATTTTAGAAAGTATCGAAAACCCGAGGGGTTTCGCCAGAGGGCAAAGTCTTCACTTAATGAAATGAGGGCCATTATGGATGTTTGGGAAGCTAAAAGGATATAATGACTGAGGACAGTAGGAGAGAGACATCGTTACGAGGGAGATATACCTGTAAGCAACACGGTGACAGTTCGTTCCAACGGTTACGTTAGACTGCATATTTTATTTTATTTAAAATTGTTCAGCAAAGCTTAAACGTGTAAAAATCAAACAAATAAAGTGTTCTAACAAAACTACAGTATCGCTCTCTGTAACCACCACGGATCCCAGAGATTAAGACTCATGTGTGAGCAGCCGTAGGCACCCATAATAAGAAGCAGTCTGTCGAGTGACATAAAATGCTTCAAACAGAAGATTCAAATTTACAAGATTCAGCGCGCAGTACCTTTTACAGATTTCGTAATACTGTCCTGTTATTCTGAAACCCCGTAGTATATTTGATTTTGTGTTAGGGATAGTATGTTGATTCTAAATCCTTCACATTCTCAAATTTGAATTGATGTAACTCCTGTCTCCTACATCCTCCGATTACTGCGAATATTAGTAGGTAATACCTGTAACAAATTCATGCATTTAGAAAATAATGTTTATGACGATATTTATTCTGACGAAAATAGTTATATTTACATACCTCTATCGGTAAATACACGGATTGTCAGGAGCTTCATCAATGAAGGTTTTAATTATTTGTTTTGGCTTTTCCTTCTGATACCTACCGATTTCTGTTTTAACAAGTAATACAGCTTTGTGTACTTGGATATATCAGTTTCACGTCTTCAGTACTAAATAATCTGTCAATTGGGTTGGGGATTACATTCTTTATGATATTTCTTGATAGTAAACTAAACTTTCCGCTTCAAATTCACTAATATACATTTCTCTTTCCATCTTATAAAACCAATACCTGCGCTCTTGAATTGATATTCACTTGTTATCGAAGGGCATCTAAAATATTGTGACTTTGGATACGGCGAGCGACTGTGTGTACGTGATCATAAACAATGATGGCGGTAAAACACAAAAGAAAGGAGTCGAGAGCCTTCTCCAATTCTCGTTGAGTCATTGCACACATATGTGTCGAAAGATCTCGAAGCTTATGTGACATCGGCTCCAGTATAAATAAGACTACAGTCGGGAGGAGTTCAGTTTTGAGTGAGTTGTTGTTTAGTTGTGTAAGTCGTCGTGAACAGTTAGTTTTCAGTTACGAGAGTGAGTCAGCCAGCCTGTCAGTGAATGCATGTGTGTCGTCGAGTGATTGTATCGTAATAGTCAATATATAAGGGTCAGAGAAACCGGAGAAAGATATGGAAAAAACTGAGAAAGATTATTAGAAGAGCAATTGTGACAGCAGAAAGGACTACAAACTGTGTTAAAAACCAGAAGGAAATTGTGCATTTGTAGTAAAATTTAGAGGACAATCAAGTGATAGAAAAGTGACACGAATTTGGATTTTTTCGTTTTGTTACAATACGAATCGAGAAATTAATTTATCACATTTTTATTACTCCTAGTATGCATATAAATGTCAAGTATTTATTGTATAAGTATCTAAATGTCGTAAAGTTGTAATTTTTGTTTGAAAATTGAAAATGTATGCTTAGACACATCTGAAAAATAAACTCTTGGGCAACCTTTAATGTTTTGGTGAACATCTACAGCAAAATTTATTGGTGTAACACATTTTACAGGAAGAAAAATGCTAAAAGCATAATAATAAGAAAACCGCATAGCTTGTATTGTTCTGTGTGTGTGTGTGTGTGTGTGTGTGTGTGTGTGTGTGTGTGTGTGTGTGTGTGTGTGTGTGTGTGTGTGTGTGTGTGTGTGTGTGTGTTTTAATTTTATTTCTGTGAAATTGCTTTCATACATTTCCGTAGCATTTCTTACAATAGTCTGCTACTTGTTTATCCCTGCCATTGTTTTGAACATTTCCACGGCCACAGGTATATTCGCTTTACGTTCTGAAGATTCCTTGCGCTTCACACATTAGAAACGATGACCAGGTAAAGCGGAAGACTTGCAAGCTAAATATATTTGAATAGCTTTAAATCTAATGGACTGCATATTAGTCGGAACAGTGGTGACATACAATAAGGCTTTGTGGTGGTTCCCCACTCCCATCGCTTGGCACAGAAATGTTTCATCAGACCGCTTTTGTGAACTACTGCGTCGTTGAGATTAATTCCGTTATTATTCGTCACAGCCATACAGTGGTTTGTAGAGCGCCAGATTATTTAATCAGCTGGGAAGTAAACAAAACCCTTGAAATTATTACTGACAACGCTTTGAGCAAACTCTAGCCTTCTACACTACATCGCAAACTAAACACGCAAAATTAATAGGTAGGTACTCCTACTTGTGACTAAATGGAACATTGCTTTTAAATAGTTTGATTACGCAAAGAAAGGGAGAAGCACGGTGAATAAAAACTCCACTAAACGGCGAGACACAAGACAGTTCTGAACAAGTTCTGTTTAGTTGTACAATTTATTGCATTAGGGATATAAACGGCCAAAGGATTGTCTAGTGTCTGAGTTTGGTTTCAAGAAGTACGAGAATGTGAAAAAGCCGTTCAGGTATCGTACATTGCATTTCGTGTAGCAGTGTACATCACACATTAGCTTTGATTATAGAATAATTGTCTGTTTCTGTTTCGCTGAAAGTGATTGAGTAATTGTGATGGAAGTGATTACTACTGATAAGGAAAAGCCATGTGCGCTTCACAAGGTTACCCATGCCAAAAGTTCGTCCGATATGACACAATGTTGGAGGACGTTAATTAAAAAATAAAAAAAAAAAAATAAAAAAAAATACCCATGCCAAAAGTACAGAGGAGGTCTGTGCCTCGGAAACGCCACAGGAGCTGCAACCTGGTCCGCACAGGGAAACTGCGGAAAAACTGTACATAGTGAAGTGTATATAGTGCAGTGTGTGTAAATATGTATATACGAGCATGTGTGTGTGTGTGTGTGTGTGTGTGTGTGTGTGTGTGTGTGTGTGTGTGTGTGTGTGTGTGTGTGTGTGTGTGTGTGTGTGTGTGTGAGAGAGCGTGTGATGGGACATATGTGTGGTATGCCCAGGAGTGAGTGCGTGTATGTATCCGTGTATATAAATTTAAAAAACTATCAAAAACGGACAAGCACAAAAAACTGAGAATACGCCCAAAAACTGTTCTCGGTGGGCTAAAGCTGCTCACTGTATGGTTTTTTCGAGAGATAAAAGCTAACATGAATTCACATGTAAATATTGTAAAGATTATAATTAATGTCAATTTTAGCCTGTAAGCCGGGCCCTTCTGTACCGGCACCAGGCAAATGTTTTCTTTAATAAAATAAGCTTTTATTTTCTTTAATAAAATAAGTCAACGCCTCAGGCGCAACTGTACCTTCACCAAGAAGACTTCAACCACGCCACCGATGATGTCCACCGCAGTACTGGACGAAACGTCTGGACAAAGTTACTCCAGCAGACCATGGGAAATCAGCCCGGAAGACTCTTAGAATTTCGAACACCGACCGTGAAAGCCTACGTCTACTCATAGTTATCAATGTTACAAACTTTTTGCAAAAAGCCGTCTTTATTACTACTCCAGTCTTAATCATTTACCCACGGCCACTCACGGGGAGAGGGGAATTGTGTCTGGGGGAATTATACATTACATATTGAAGAAAATTACCCAGGTAATACAAACATATTTATTACAGGTTTAATTCCATACTGTATTTCTGACTAGAATTCGCATATGTAAGTTTGTTAACTTAAATGGGCTGCATCAAACAAGGAAAAGAGTAAATTTAAGTAGCTAAAATTCATACTTTATGCTATAATGTAGCGTATAAAATTATAATTTTTGGAAATGTGTATAAAATGAAGTATACAATGACAGATGTATAGATGCCCAGAACTGATAGCCTTATAAAACTTGTGTACCACTTTGGTTATTCTATGCCTTAGTAGATTCTCTTGACTTGCAAGTGTGGTCTTTTAATTTTACGAATATATCTATTTGTACTTACCAAGTATTCTCACGATACTCTATATTGCTTCAATTTTTTACTGTCAACAATATTCTTAAAAAGATTAGACGCCATAATAGTGAATAATTATAGAGCAAAGATAACTTGAAGATTTTGTAGCTTTCCAAAAAATGAATACTATGCAGAACTATGTGACTATTGTATCGTTGTACTTTCACGAACCTGTTTTTCTGAGTTTAGAAATTATAGGTATATATTCCCCATTTTCGGTGAAAATAGCCCATGCTGGCCACAAGCAACTCAGAAACATTACCTAAACCCCTTTAATGAATCCGTCTCCACAAACATTGCCAGACTTCCGAGGAAACACGCAATAAAACGCATATTTCAACTCCCGGTCTAACAAAGATGGTAACCCAACCAGACCGACCCGATTTCTGTCTAGATCAGTAAATGGGCAGAGCCTTGGTTGGTAAATCCCGATACATGTGATACGAAATTTCAGTTCAGATATGCCACAAGTGTAGGCACCTGAACTATGACAGCGTGCTATATTCCACATTCATACTATCATACCAACACAGATGCTTTCGTAATCTTTACACATGGATGTTATATGGTTATGACCATTTTTATCAGCAAACTTGTCGGTAATTATGTATATTAGATTCAAACTGACCCGGACACAGACTCATATTCTTTCGGCAGTGTGTTCTCATATTTTTCTACGTATATATCAGAATATATTTCAAGATTGGTAAACCGAACTGGTGGTACACAACCGAATGTAGTTTCATTATAAAACCTCCTTCATGAAGCTTTGCATTGCTTCCATGCTCAATATTTTATACTTGAGCGGTCCTTCCATTCTTCGGATTACAATATCATAATGATACTCTAGGGCTTAGGAATAGTATGCATTTTGTTTATGGAGAAATTATTTAAGTCGCAATTCTCCTGCTGTGTAACATCCTTCCTATTTCCTCGTGATTAAGATGCAATTATTATAGTGGCTACAAAACAACAATTAACATGGGCCTAAGCAATACAGTAATGTTGCTCTTTTGGCATTGCCACTGTTACGTGCAAGGCGGTTTCGGTGTTACAAGAACAATAAAGTCTTCCGTCCTTTTCCCCCGCTTGCTGGGCAGCTGGCAACGCCGAGAGAGCAAGATCACCGTATTGGCTAGACCAGGGTGGATTTAGCCACAATTTAATGTTAAAGTATCATGCAAAGTTTAATTTCTACGCGAAATATGGCAACGTCGTGGGCCACTCGAAACGCACTAGTCGCGTGTTCTCACAACAAATTCGGCTGCCGGCGGGGGTTAGGGAATGTATGGCTTAACGGTCTAAAGTTCGACGGAAGGAGGAAGAAGGGTTAAAGTAAAATTTTCTGCAATATGAAGGAATTTAGCTTGCGATCATGAATCCGTTCACATCAAGGGAGTACTTAGACGTGACACCACTAATTTTAGGGGAAATTCCCCTAAGAATAAAAAATAAATAAACACATACAAAAATAAAAAAATATAATAATGAACATAACAATGAGATTACGTAAATAAACCCAGATATTCCCACTCCTCCCCATCTCTCATCTAGCGAAATAAGGCCACTCTTTATCTCCAACGTTTTTTCTGTTTTTCGCCTTTGAAAAAAACAGCGAACAAAAACAATATTGTCTCTTGTGAACTGAAACGCAACTCAATGATAAGAACTTTAGCCAAGTAATAATAAAACCTAAATAAACAGCACATAATTGGCATAAATGGTATACATTTTCAGTATTTCTTGTTATAAGGTGCTTATAAATGTATTTAAACAAGATTATCTAATGCATTCCCAAATGCTGACTGCTAGTTGTGTTCTTTGATAAATAATACTTATCAACGTAGCATTGGCTTTTAGAGTACATTAACTGTACTTCAATCCCATATTAGATACGAATTTGGTTTGTCATATACCTAGAGAAACCCCAAATTATATATACTTTCTTTTGAGGATAGTATCACTCATATTTACTTGCAGAGAACAATAATACAAATCATTTTGATTTTCTTCTTATTTGGGCACCTTCGCTAACATAACTGTCATTTGTGACGAGATCATAACTTTTATTTCAGTTGGTTAATGTACAGAAGAGCGCAGTTGTTTTAGAAAAATGAAAAGGAGCACTTACTATTGTTTCAACTCGTAACGGATAGTAATAATTAAATGATGATGATGATGATGATGATAATGATGCTGATGAAAAATTAAGCATACGACACCAAAATTGTCACCCCAACGGAGGCACCTTCAATATGCATGTAATCAGTCCATTACAAACCCTTTCTGGTATTTCTATAACCCTGCGTTCAATTATGCTTTACACAATTGCCAGGAGTACCAACGTCTTTTCTAGTGCGATGGAAATATTATCATCATTTGCTTTGTATTTTGATGTCTAGCGTTGACCAAATTTCTAATACACGTGATTTTCCCTTTCCCTGGGCACATGAGACTTACGCATAGAAAGTGAGTTAGTGAAACTAGTAACCCTAAAAATTCACCGTAATTAACAGAATAAAATGTGCTTAATTGCGAAAGATATTTCACAATAAATTTATAGCAACACAAATAAGATAAGCACTAAGAGTATAAGTCATAAAGTTTGTGGACATTACAGACAGCAGCAGCCAGGAGAATGGATTTAATGTGATATTTATTGAAATAGAATTGAGCTACCTAATCTCGTCAAGTGGTTAAATAAACTTAATGCTACATATTCAAATTTATTATTGAAGTTTACATTTATTAATGGCTAATTTATACTTATTATGAGTCAAATGCACAGATCTATTGTGGCTACCATCTCCTAGAAGGAAAGGATGAAGTGAGGGAACCACATGAGGCTACAGGTCGCTGATAGACAGGTTGCAGAGACGCGCGGAACTTCCTAACAATTACAGGCTCGAAAACCCGTCCCACTGCTAAAGCTAAAGAGATATGACAAATGACAATTAACATTCGTCGACAATGGAGACCTCTGTTTCCTGTAAGCAAGTATCCGCGTTATCTGTCCAGCACAACTATACACCACACCTAGAAGCACACCTGAAAGACGAGAAGGAAGCACAATGGAATGGAAATAATGTAAAGGAAGTAGTGGTAGATAAGAAACCACATCAGCATTGGCCTACCGACTAGGGAAAACCACGAAAACTTCTAGGTCAGAGTGTTCGGTCAACGAAAGTCGAACCTAAGACTTCCTAAATGCGAGCTTAACATGTTGCCGAGGAGCCACCTCACTCGGTAACTTTTTTCACACGCGAGACCTCGCCATGACAATACACCATAACTCAGATGGCAATGTACACATCCATAATGCACCAATTAAGTATAAGTCAACAGAATTTTCAAGTACTCTGAACATAAAACAGCTTTATTAACACCACAGTTTTAGTAGTTAATAAGTAATGTCGTCGTCATCGTCACCGTCACTGTCACCATCACCATCACGATAATCGTCACCGTTACCGTCATCGTCATCGTCATCGTCATCGTCACCTTCCCCGTTCTCTGGCACCGTCACTGCCACTACCACGGCATAAGCCTTGAGGCTTGTTTTATCTTCAAGGAAACTGATCTGCCCACGTCATTCACTGTCTGCCGACACTGCTGCCCATTGTCTTATAATTTTGTAGTATTTGTGGCGTTAGATCTTTAACATTCTGTTTGCATGAACTTGCCATTGTCTTCTGTGTTCAGTTATTATTTCATTTAGACTTTGGATTCCTAACTGCCTTCTGATATCTTCAGCCCGTACCTCAAAATCTCATCTCGGTGACCACTCCCCTCCCCTCCTTTTTTGTGTGCGTGTCAGGCGTTCAGCAACCAACTTGCACATCTATAGATCAATGTTGGAACAGCCACCATTTTATAGAGTTTCAGTATTGTCGCTTTATTACAATTTTTAAAAGTTCTTTGTATTACACCGCATGTTATTTGGGATTTATTTAATTTATTTTGCACATGTCTGTTACTACTATATAATACAGTGTATCCAAGATGGTTAAAATCACTTTCCTGTTGGATAACTTTGTTTATATAAATTTTTGCTCTTATGCTGTTTATTCCTCTAAAAGCCATTATTTTTGTTTTCTCATCTGAAATATGGAGAGTATATTCTCTTGAGATGTTATATGATGCCTGTATATCATGTTGCAGATTTTCTTCTGAGTTTGCAATTAAAATCTGACTACCAGCAAATTACAATGGGACAATATGTTTTTCTTTTTGTTATAAAATGTGCTCTCAGCTTTTGTTTACATCATTAATATGTAAATTACACAACATAGGTGAGAATGGGCATACCTGTCTAAATCCTTAGTTTCTACGAGTTCCTTAGTTTCTCGTACATACTTCTCTTTTGCTGATTAATAAGTATCCAATGAAAATATCTATGGTATTGTGGAGGAGAGACATGTTACTGACATGTGGATCCACATGGCGCCACATGATTAACGCAAAATGCATGAATTACATGATGCAGAATTTTAGAGCTTAATTTCGTGATGCAGCACTCACGAGAGGTAGCTTGTTTAAATGAGAAACAAAAATCTTTCAGAATTGTAAGTACTAAATAAGCATTTTGAAGAGTGAAGCCTTCAACCACACCGTAAGCTTGTGCTGCCACTTGGTGGCCAAATCGCGGATGAAATCAACGAGGGCCCCAAGCCTCAGGCGTTACAGACCCAACCACATCGGATAATGCACAATGGGGCATCATCAAGATGGAGGTTCGTATGTTTCCGAAAATACTTCAAAAGCTACTCTCTGCGACGTCTTCCGAAATGACGCCAATAATTCTCTCTAAATTGTATAGAGGAAGTTGATGCTGTATTTGCCTCTGCAAATAACATTCTATATGCATAAGCGATGCAACTTCAATTCGCATATATTGTGTTAGAAAAGGCGGAGCAGGTAATGCATGTTCCACATAACTCTGTCCCAAGTACCACGTGACTAAAGTACACCTGCTCTTGTGGGATAGGTTATTCTGCGAAGCAATATAGTTCCCTATTTAGCATGACAATTTATCTTAATATGTACCCTGCGAAATGGCTCCACCATAACGTGTGAAGCTTGCATTCGGGAGGTCATGGGTTCAGTTCTGGGAAGATATTTGCATATCCCTCGAAATTCCTGTCCTTTCATTTAATGTCATTTCCATCTGGCTTTTCAGGGCTGTTGTCGGTTGCGGGGGCTCATCAACTCTCTTCCCTTGTGTTCTATGGAGGCAGTTAGAGGGCCATCACTGCAAAGCTCATCTTGGATACCCATTATACCATGTTTGAATTATTTCACACATTTCTCAGCACTGCTGGCGCCCATGCAGAAATCTCCATGTGCTGAGGTAAACTTCAGCGGTAGATTTTACCTCTTCAATATGGAATTCAAGGACAGCAGCTGTCGAAATTCAATACGAGTATTGTTGTCCGCCACTAATGAAATACTGTCTGTGATTACGTGATGGAAATTTGAATTTTAACAATGGTTGCTCACGACTTTCAGTATGACCTTCGTATAATGTTCCATATCAGATTACTATGGTGGGTCAACACTCTTTTGGTTGTTCGTAAAATCTGCTCTTTTAAGATGGAGGGGAAAATTCATGTTATTGAGACCACACCAGGTACCTACAGTACTTTAAGAGTCGCCATGGAATATGACCCTACCCACCAAAACACCCCACCACCAGAGTGGGAAAGTGAAGGACTGCTGCGGTACCGCCTGAAGAACACACGCATTCCGCGGACAGAGTGGTAGCTGATTCGGAGTGCCTAACTAGTGAATCTGCTATGCTGTCGTGGCCAAGTGTGATAATTTTATGCCTACATCAGAACTGTAAACTATGATTCAAGTAAATTCAAATATAATATACTTAAAGTGAACGCAGTTTTGCATCCTTTGTGCCACATCATGGTTAGCCTGCCTTCGTACATGTGTGATCTGAATTCCACAGAAGTAGCTTCAAGCAAGGTAAAAGGTATGATCAGAAAAAAAGATGTGTTTTTTTTAAGGACGCTGTCAATTACGAGGATCACATCAGCGTCACCGGTGGACCGGAATTTCGTCCCGCAGGAGTTCTTTTACATGCCAGTAAATCTACTGACACGGAGCTGTCGTTTTTAAGCACACTTAAAAACCATCGATCTGGGCCGGATTTGAACCCGCGAACTTGGGATCTGTAGACCAGATTCTAACCAAATGAGCCACCTAGACCGACATCGGAACACAAGGTATGCTTAGTGAGGGAAAAGTAATAGGTGATTTATCGCTGCAGAAAATGGGTGATATAAGGCTTGATCAAACTGCGTAAGCTTTCACGGCCGGTGTCATAATGTAGAAACTGATTATCCGGGCTTGTGGGCCGTGGTCTAGTCAGGAAACTCCTTCCAGACGTTTCGTCCGAAGCTGCGTCGAACATCCTGCGTCGAGGATGTTCGACGCAGCTTCGGACGAAACGTCTGGAAGGAGTTTCCTGACTAGACCACGGCCCACAAGCCCGGATAATCAGTTTCTACGATATAAGGCTTGACAGTATATCGCTTCTGATCGCAACAGATAGACACAGATTTTAGTTTCAGTAACCTGTAGACAAGGTGAATATTATGGCGGAAAGGGTGATTTAATTGAAAGCATCATAGATAATAATATTGTCTTTAGGCTTCAGCGTAGTGTTTTTAAAGCACTACGTTTTGCAGTATAGATCTACCGGATATGATATGTATGGAACTTACTCTACATACTTTTGCTACCAAATAAAATAAACCTTTAAATCACGCTTTATTTAATGAGTCAACATACCTGAGTATAGATGATGAAGTACCGACGTCAATAAACGCTTTACTGAGATCATGTGAAAACTGTGATTGACATTGGGAAATTGCATTCGAGATGAGAGATGCTTTCCGTTCACCTGCAGTTGTCGTTCGACACAGAGAAGACCTAGGTTTCAAGGTTTGTGCATGTTGAGTGACGTGACAACTTTTAGCACAGTTCACCGACGTTTCATAGACTTTACAAAGTAGGGGCCATCTGTCGGAATTGTCACCAAAATGTTCAGAAATCCATTCAGTTTTATTTTTAATTCTAGCGATTCTTCTGGGATGGTAAATGTCAACAACACATCAACTAACACGTTCACACTGTTTGCACAAAATACCAGTCTTTAATGGATGAGGAAGGTCATTCGAGAATAACCAGGCCAACAATGTCCCCCCGTTCTTTGCACAATCAGGCATTCACATGTGTTTGCAGTTACGTGGTAGCTTAAGGGACAGGTGTGTTAACTGCGTCACTTGCTTTAAGTTTAATGAAAGTGGTAAATGACAATGTTTGGTTTGTAAACGCCCTCCCACCATTCGCAGAGTCCGGCAGTTTCCCACGACCATGAATACCCCCAGGAATAAATTTCGGGTCCTCAAAAGCTGGGGAAAATAAGAAATTAAATTTTTATGACACGGAGTAAAGGCAAAATATGATGCATTCAGAAAATATTGGTCAGCAGCCACACGTATATTTCCACCCTTTTTAAATCTAACGCAGATATTTTTTAAAATAAAATGGGAAATTGTGGGCATTAAACATGAAAACAGGAAAAAAATAGGCAAACTTATTTCTACTGCTCACGGCCCTACTACTATGTTAATTTATATTAAGTTATTTTATAATACTTATCTGTAATAATAAAGCGTAGGTATTTTGTCAAACATCAAGTCTCTAGTTAAAAGTACGTAGGAAAACAAATTCCAGGCAGAGAGGACAGTCCTGGAAGGATTTCAATCCCAAATCTCCCGCTGACGACCTCGGTTTCACGTGTCGCTATTAGTTTAACATTACATAAACCAGTACTGCCTATTCTTGATATGCTTTCCGAGCTGTGAAGTTTGTTATGGTAAACAGAAAAGGTTGGTGAAAAATCCAAAGAATGTACTGGATCGAACAAATATATCTGTTTAATTGATAAAGAACACTAAATGACCTACTCTAGAAACTACTTTCAGAGCATTCCATTCCTCATTTGGATTTCCATTTTTGGAGTTACGCACCGAGACTGCCACATGCTTTGATGCCAATCTTTTGTCTTCCTTTGGTAACTGAGCGGTTTAACCTATGTCTACACCTAATGAAGGACCTGGTTCAAATCAACTTGTTTCTGAACCTCAAATAACATTACAGTGTATTGTTTCAAAAGGTCATGGCCAATCACTTGCGAATCATATTGTGAGCATCTGAGTGATATTTTGTGTTTTGCATGTTTACATTTGGTTCAGTCCGCTCTACAATACGGCATTATAGGCCTTGGCAGTTCTATCATTAACACAAATAAGACAAACCAAAGTATGCCTGAAAAAGCTATTGGTTACCCAACAGAACTTCTGTTCTCTGTATTCAAGATACTGAATATCCACCAAATTTATTATAATGCTTAAATTAAACATATTGTGATATTGGTCGTACAGCAATATACGGACGAGAGGGGTGGGTCAGTATGATCTAGGATACGGGGAGCGGCTGTGTTTGTACCTGACCGTAATAATGTTGGTAAAACACAAAAAGGAGGTCCGAGGCTACAGCGTAACTAGTGACTGTATGTGATCGAACAGCACA
>CM060964.1:101081853-101156853 GCA_030765045.1 Tenodera sinensis | reverse complement strand
ATCAGTAGCTTTCATTTAATTAAAAACTACCACAGCCTGAACATAAATATTCTTTGTGGAAAAAATAATTTGCAAAGAATTTTCACTTAGAATTTTACTTTATAAAGTGTTGTGTAAGTGCACACTAAGCTATGGTCTTCTAGAATATTGATATATCTTTATACTTTTATGCACATGTAAGGCTCCAAATATCGTAAAT
This sequence comes from Tenodera sinensis, assembly GCA_030765045.1. Taxonomy (NCBI): domain Eukaryota; kingdom Metazoa; phylum Arthropoda; class Insecta; order Mantodea; family Mantidae; genus Tenodera; species Tenodera sinensis. Next base: position 101,156,654 of record CM060964.1, on the reverse strand, counting down.
TACAAACACTACTTAGATTCTAATGCTCCTTAGCAGACTTCTGTCTATGAGCAAGTATAGCTAGAGAATTTGACGTAAGCATATTCAGGATGTTACTCGTAGTTATTAACACCACCAAAATGTTGGCTGTAAATGAGTACAGAAAGAAGAATGTCAGATAGAAAACTAAAGAAATTGCATTAAAGCTTCCTGAGTTCAGCACGTCAATGGCCAAATATTCATAAAATGGAAGGGCAAACCAAAATATACGTGGCTGTGTCCTTTATTTTAATGTGTATCTATCAGAAAGCTGAGTTATCAGATTTTATGCTTTATATATTTAGTATTTTCAAAATGGTCTGCTCTAGAAAACAGATCACTCTGTATATATGACACCCTGTTGTGCCTTTCTCCCAGCACAAAGCGCGACGTCATGCATGTCACAGAGATACTAACTTAATAACAACCTATTACCAGTCAGTTGGCATCTCAGAATCGCTTGGCTCTGATCCAAAAGTGTTGAAATCCAACTGACAGCTATCACAAGTTTCGGGTCATTATATTCGAGGGTTTAGGAGGGACAATACAAACACTTCAGTGATTAAAGTATACAAGCTGAGTATACCTATACTTGTTTATAAGTTCAGAACATTTCAGCTAGAAATATTTGAAAACAGCGGGGATACCATTTTAGGGTGCTAAACTGAAATGGTTTATTATCACTAGGATTGATAACCTTAAAATAGGAAGGTATCGTACCAACACTTCAAAATTATGGATTCTTCCTCTAATTATTATTAAGGGGACCACTGCGTGAAATTCCATAAAAAATGAACTAATTCGAGTATTACGATTTAGATTTTTAACTCATTACTGGGTGCGATTCTCTATGAACGTTTTCGTGCATTATTGTTACCGGAGTGAAAATGAGAGAGTTACATGATTGTTTAAATAACCCATAGTGGAGGGCGTGGTTGTGCTAGAAGGACTCATTCTAATATTGCTCACACCACTTCTAGAATCCCATCTTTGCAAAATTGACTGCACTTCAGTTTCTAAATGAAGCATTTTAAGTAAAAGTAAGCAGCATTCAACAGAAAATACATAAACAGAGTTTCAAGCCAGTTTTATAGGTGAATTTTACACTGTGTTTTTTGGGGGGTGTAACATCAGAATTTCTTCGGCATTTAAAATGCTTCTTTAGTGTAATTCTTTAGTTATCAGTTTGAAACTTCAGAAATTGCTTTCTCAATATACGCTAACTAAAACTTATTGTGCAGTTATTGATATAAGGCAAATGTGTTACGCAATCAATCACACCCAAGCATGACAAGAAAACACACACACCCACACATGCACGCACACACATACACACACACCCACACTCACACACACGCTCACACACATACACACACATATGTATGTATATATATATATTTGGCAAAAGTCGAAATTAACTCAAGTGAGTGAGTGGTGTTTAAGGGTCCGTCGACAGCTAGGTCATTTGGGCCCCGAAATTAAGTCAAGAAGATATTTTTTAAACAACAATGACTTTAAAGATATATTTCTTAGCAAACCTATTTTCGAGATCGATAAGGTACTTAAATCTGAAATGTCCTTTAAAATTCATTAAAATTATATCCTAAGGAACACTTTTTCTAAATTACTTATATTTGTGTTTTAAAACGCATATTTCACGAATGACTTGAGATATATTTACCAAATATTAGATACACACTTCTTTATACATACATAAAATGTAGAGAATACAAAACACTCAGGAGAATACTTTGGGTTTTGGAAAATTAACAGACCAGTCTCCTTAACAAGAATCATTTTATTACCACGCTATGATAACTGCACGGATAGTCCTGTGTTAACAGTTAATGCTCATTGCATATCACACGCATTCTGACAAAAAAGGCATGCAATGTGTAAAATAATATTTGAAATTAAAACACAACACTAGTACTGACTCAACCGAAATGCACTACCGCAATAATTATTTATATCGCCATCTACAGTGCTATAATTATCCAAACCATCGTGGTCTGCCTTTACTTACAAAGGCAAATCACATAACGAACATGCATCACACCCATATTTATTTAAACATATGATCAATATTGAAGCAATAAAAGTGGGATTGATTGTAAACAACTGTTAAAAGACAGAATATTGTATAACGGGTGCAATCCAGAGTGCAGAGGTTCATTGCACCGTGCATCGTGATGACTCGGTTAAGCCCAGCTCAACTCATGCGCTACAGAAGAATCGAGGAAGCCCGTGTTGATAGATGGCTTGCTTATCAGTGAAATAGATAGATGCAATGCCAGTCTAATAATGGAGTAACCTGCTCCAAAGAAAGCAAAGAATACCCAAAGTCCACTTAAATCAGAATGGAAGTTTCTTGTTTTCTTAAACTCGTGACGATAGAGCCAAATGCCTCATCCACAGTACAATAAGTACGTGTATAAGAAAAAAATATGTTGAAAGACACTACAGAGAGTATACGCAGAAACATAGTGGGCGCCAGAGAGGAACAACTGAAGAGGTTGCTACATTTTACAGAAGAGCATTCTTTAACAAAAGAATGAGGTTTATACCAGTGCTTTCTAGATCATTAAAACAAAAGATCTGATTTGATCATAAGGAAACCAAATTAACCAGTTTAACACTGCCACCGCATGTAAAATCACGCAGTGAGGAAGAAACAGCGCTAAAGGTGTAGAGTGAGTGCGTGGAGTTAGGGCACGTCGACAACTTGGTCATTAGGCCTTTGAAGTTGTGGAAGATCGAGCCACACGAAACGAGAGAGCGAGTGGAAGTTTGCACCGAGATCTACTATTCATAGTCACATTTTGCACCTTGCACTGTGCAATGCACTGGTGCACGCACCCTGAGAGGTCCTGTTGTAGAATATATAATCGCTGTAAGCCTAAATGTTTTAAAATAGGTATATTGACAACTTTAAAACTATGTTATATTTTCCTCGTACTGTATGTCCTACTGGCGTTATTGTATGTTTCCATAATTATCGTATAGGCTGGTATCTCTGTTAACCACGAATGCGCTGTGTCACATAGTCATACATTTACATTCTTCGCTGTTCAACGTTTCTTGTGTGAAAGAAAATCAGCATCGCTGTAATCAACACTTATGCTAGAGTTGAAGTTATTCTTTCGTATTCTTCTTGACCATGGACTACTATTTTGTTAGTCTATTTTGCTGATACGAACTTCCACTAAAATTATAGATATTCAATTTATTGATATTGTGAAGCAGTGGCTATGGCCAAGATTATCGGAAGGTCAGTACCGTGCCGTCAGATCTATAAACATAAGCAACGCGTTCGCCCAAGGTAAACATCTGAAGCATTATTGCTAGATCACTAGAATCTTTTGGATGTTTCTCTATTTCGAACTTTCTGGAGCTCTGTGGAAAATTCCCAAACTCTTGTGAAGTGAGTATGTAGGTTAGTAAGTCAGCGAGGGAGTTAGCGGGTGAGTTTCTGTTGCGATAAAAAGTGTCATTCTCCGAGCGAGGTTGCGAAGGCTGTGGCTTCTTACAATGAGTCTTGTTACACCAGAGGATTCAAGACGTTTGGTGCTTCACTCTCCAGCGAGTGAAACGTGCGGAAGAAGAGGCTACGTCGTGCATATTTCATTATGACACAAAGTGAAGTGATTAGAAAACTGGAACAAGTCACATTTGTGAACTGACAGTGCGAGTTAAGCGAAGCCTCAGAGAAAGTTGACAGCGACATTGAGTGAAGTGTCAGTTTAAAAACTGGATTAAACCACAATATGATCGTATCATCCACGCCACTGTTTTCTGCTACACATTGACATAATATGATACATTACATTCACGTGACTTTCTATATCCACTGTCGTTTATTTTTATATAACTTCTGCAAAATATTAATTCAAAAACCTTTGCTTTGTTATACTAAACGAGAAAAACGTTTGCGGAAATGGAATCGACAGTCAATGCTTTAAAACGAACCGCTATTTATTCAGGAGAAATGACAATGTATTGGAAAATTAAAAGCAATAACAGCAATGTCATGGACATGGCTCATACCACAAAGAAGCTGTTTGAAATAAATTGTGTTTTAAAGACATCCACTTTTCTGTTCGGTGAGTTTTTGTCTTTATCTTATGGTTTACCAGTTATACAGAAGTATACAAAATTATTTCCGAATGAAGAGGACTTGCAGGTTGTTTCCAGAAGAATCAAGATGCACAGTTTATTTGTGATTTAAATATCTTAAGGGGACAATATACTCTGAACAGACGGAAATTATACCTTAGTGGGTTAATTAAGCTACATTTCCACTGCTATTAAAGTTCTCAATGGCTTTTCCTGAAATTTTTGTAGAGTTATTTTTATAAATAATGACAATTATTTCAAGTTGTTATTTTCACTGCTAGCTTATGTTCTTGAGTCTATAAAAATTAATTCATCCATCTGAAAAAGAATAAACTTTCCTCTTAGAGCATATAAATTTACATACCTTTTTCTCAGGAAGAATGAGAGTTAGAGAGCTGATACTTTCAGCACATGCATACAACATATAGTTAAACTTTCTGAACCACAATAATTATATATAATTTCACTAATATGTGACATCAAGAAAGCAAAAGCGTTACCATTTTCACTTTTTTGGCCTAGCAAACATTTTTTAAACTTCTAGTAAGGTGATGCACATAACTGAATAATTGATGTTCAGAACATAGTTGATTGTAACATCAAGCGTGCAAAGGTGTGAATCTGTATTGCAAGTAGTTTCAGGGGAAAATGTCCATGAATTCACATTTTCAGAGTAAATTTTATTGTTCTTCTGCTGAATGAGTTAATTTTTCTGGACTAACCACAGTTATCAATGCAAATAACCACCTGAAATAATGTTCATGATCTACAAAATGGTTCATAAAAATTTCAGGAAAGACCGAAAAAGGAAGAGTACTGGTTTAATTAAAAGATTCTTATAGCCTCTTTATAGGAAACGCATCTCTCCATAGTACGCGCAACCCTGTGATTAATTTGTAAAGGGTTACTGATTGCAATCTATTGTAAACCAAAGTTTACGATTAAAACATTTTATTTCATAAATCAATTGTAAGCGTGCCAGCTAATGTGAATCATGACACTGACACAATATCAGACTTCACTTCTAAATAAATGGCACAACGGAGTAAAGTATAGACACCCACGTGCTCTACTTGGTGTCGAAGGCGCAACCTTCGGAGAGAAAGTCGTGCATATAATGCTGAGCTACCAAGGTTGGCTAATTAAGCCAGAACTGCATTGATTGATAGGCTTGCGAAACAACGTGCATTTATGCAGCTCAAGGTTTTGCAGTTTTTGCTTTAAGGCCAACACTGTGAGGTATGTTACACCCATTTGACCTTTTATACTTTCTTTCTATATATGCTTTAAGGCAATAAATTACATGCAACTGGTCTCCAGAAGCACCTAGTGCAATAATGATAGGGTATCGAGTTCATGTTGTAATTAGGATATGTGAGGTCTAATTATCCACACGAGTCTACAGGTCTGTTATTTAAGTGAAGTGGAATGTAGTTGCGAAAAATGTCAGAATATTGGGATTTGCATAATGCCTTTCAACCATAATTTCTCTTCCAATTTTAAGAGCACTTACAGTCATAGCAAATCTGCTTCCTATAGAATTGAAATTTAGATTATGAAACAATATCTGGGTGCTAACACATAATCAAACAAATTATAGTTTTAAAAAACTAACAAATACACGCTTTTATAACAAACCGAACTAAAAAGAACAAAGTAATTTTTAAATATGACGAATTTGCTCTATAAAGCCAAGTAGTTCGTTATATTTCAAAATGTTGTAATAAGTGTAGAATAAAAACTAAAAAATGCGTGGGGTGCTGTTCACGTTAGTTTTATCATAACTTTACTTTTATAAATAGTGTAACTATTTACAACATTGGATATCCGACACCCTACGCTTTTTTACAATAAAATGTATTATTTTGTTAATATAAATTAATTTTTATTTTAAACTTATTACACAATTTTGAAATATAATGAACTACTTGACTTTATAGAACAAATTCTGCATACTTAAAAATTGTTTTCTTCTTTTTAGTTCGGTTTGTTATAAAAGCGTGAATTTGACGGAAAGATGGACCGACAGATGGGCCGACAGATGGGCCGATGGACGGACAGACAGATGGATTATATGGATGTACGGACAGACAGACAGACAGACAGACAGACAGATAGATCCATTGAAAGTCTAATATTGACAATTATTAGCAAATCTAAACATTTTAAAGCTAAAAGTAACTGATTATGTGGCATTAAGTTCATTTAATCATTTATCTCTGTATATCACTGTCAAATTTTATTTCTGTTTCTATTAAAACTACTACTCAATTCTCTTGGCTAACACTTTTTATACTTCTACGAATTTTATGACTTGCACCTTTGAGTGTACTTCACTTGTAACTTTGTTACACATAGGTTTTAAATGTTCTTGACAATGTTATGTATTCTATCCTATTATTTTCTATGATTGTGCAGTTTTGTACACCCATGGTCGAGAGGAGAATTTTCTGTTACAGTTGTTTTCCTTTACAAATGTGAGCAAATTCTATGGTGAATGGACCTATGATTTCTTGGTAATTTTCAGCAGCTTCTTTTCTAAGGATTTGCTGGATTTTAATATGATGAAATTCACGATAAAAGGTTTGGATTTCCTACGGTAGCATCTTACTGTGCGATAGCTGAAATTCTTATTTTGCCCTCTGCGTTTCTGTGGTTACATTTAACAGTAGATCCTGCTCGGGGCGGTCCCGTAATATCCTTAGAGCCAGCAATATATCCCACTGAATGCGCCAGCTAGATCGTTGTGTTGCCTTGCATTTTTATTCTCCATCGTAAACCTCTTGAATACAGATCTTGGAGGGTTAGGAAAGAAGAAAACCGCCTTTTTCTTTACCTTGTTTATTCGTTAATATTCAGCGTTTCTTGCCTGAAGTCTATAAAGCATGCTAAATCATAACTTAGTAGCAATCATGTTACTTCACAGTGCCAGATATGCTTTTTCTGCCAGCATTAAAGGTGTTTTACTTTTCAATTGTAAATCTTCCATGGAAACGTACAGGACACAAAAGCTATGAATGTAACAATAAAAGCAGCATTCTGTCTAACTGCATGAGACTATAACACGACGCTTTCCACAAAAACATATAGACAACATATTGTATGGTCTATTCTCAGACAACACAGGTAGACTGCGCTAGTAGTTACCATTCCATAATAAATTTACTAAATAAACAAAGAAATAAGTAAGTAAAATAAATGTATATGAAACTGATTTATAAGAGATAGAAATGTAGAATAATAATGGTAGAAACGGCAATGGACACATCTGGCACTAACAACGGTAAATGGTATGGACGTAGCAGTTTAAATAGTCTTCTTCTTCTGCTTCTTCAACAGGGCTTAGGCCATTTAGGCTGTTTCGGCTCCAAAGTCTTGTTCCTTCCACCCTTTTCTCGGTTGTTCTATATTCTTTTGTCCTTGTGTTGATAGTTACTTGCTATTATGGGAATTATATTTTGTTCCATTTTATTTAAGTGCTGTTTCCAATTGGTTCAGTACTCTATTACTGTTTTGACAGTTTAAATATATGTATAATAATAATAATTATCCAAAATGTGTAGGACTTGAAACAGGAAATACACAAAGCCTAACAATTGAGTAGGTATATTTCAGGTAGCGGCACATATATTAGCGTTTCTGAAATATACTCGTAGACAGCCATTATAGATAGATTTCACATTCACCTAGAGGGAAGGATATATTATGTGAATAGCAAACCGATAGTCATTTTATGGTAATATCGGCGGCTTATGCCTTTGGAACAGTTGTTCATCACATTGTCCTTCGCTGGCAGTGGTTTTAAACTTTGGTTTGGCATTGCCTTTGGTAATTACATTAAATTCACATACACATTCACACTTACAAATAATATATCAAATAATGGGGTGGATAGAGACCAATCTTGACTAAAGAAAAATCCCCACGTTCCACCCGGAAACGAGTCCTACAACACTGGACTTGGAGGTTAGTATGCCAATCACCAGACCACACAGGTCGTCACCAATAATACTGCGCAAACTGAATAAAACAATATGTTAGTATTAGGAGATAAAGTCTTAAACCGCAAAGTGAAGCGCAATTAATAACGGCGGGAGGGATGTGCGCTTGCGTCGATATAAGTTAAATAAGCACAGAGTATAAATGACGTCAAAAATACAGCACGGCCATCAAATGTGCAAACAACTGCCACTAGAAGCAAGACCTAATGAAGCATTGCCTTGCAAATGTCTGCAGATAGAAGGTCGTGTAGTATAACGCGGCTCTTGCTATTGTAACCTCAGTCTCTGATATCACATGAACTGAAAATCTTCAGTTCATGTCCAACAATTTTATAGCGTTTCCAAAAACTATTAAACAATTAGAAAAATCGGATTTGGAAATGACCAAGAGCATAAGCAAAATAGAAGACTTGGCTAATTCAATTAATACATTTGCACCTCTGACATAGTGTCATGTAGAAAAACATGTTTCACTGTTTAAAAACTGTTTCAGTGATAGGCGTCGAAATTTCAAATCTAATAATTCACCAACGTACATTGTAACCCAGTGTAATGGACTCTGTAACCCTCTTATAGTTAATAAATAACGGTGTGTATAAGCAAGCGTTTAAGTGCAATTCTAGAATGCATAGGTTATGATGCTTGTAGGTTCTCTGCAGTGAGGCGGGTTTCATGGTCAGGCTGTAGCTACCAGTAGTTGTTTACTTGCACGAGCGATAACAGTAAAGCCCATGTGCAGTACACCTATGGAAAAACACACACGCCTTCGGCCTTTACAAATAATACTTCAAATAATGGGTGGATGGAGGCCAATCTGGGCTAAAGAAAAATCCCCACGTTCCACCCGGAAACGAGTCCTGCAACACTGGACGTGGAGGTTAGCATGGCAACCACCAGACCACATAGGTCGTCACCAATAATACTGTGTAAATTGAATAAAATAATAATATGTTAGTATTAGGAGATAAAGTCTTAAACCGCAAAGTGAAGCGTAATGAAATAAAAGGCGTGTGTTAACGGGTCTCAAGCACGGATCCTTTGGTTCAGCATTAAGTAAGTAATCAGCATAAATAACACATTCTACGCTTCGCAGGTAAACCACTTGAAGTAGAGGTGTTAATCTGTGCATTTGTTCTCAGATCATCAACTGAACGATAGATATCCATTGCCTAAAAGTAAAGTCTGCAATAGGAGAATGTTCATTCGGATAATGTGGTATTAGCTTGACTTGGAATAAAGTAACTTCACGCTTTGTTTCAGTGGACTCAAAAAATAGTATAGTGGTAAAAGACAGTATCAATATTTCAAAATCACATATAGCCACGCCCACGAGACAAGTTATCCGAGGCAGAAAACAAATGACTCAGAACGCTCAGCAACGCAGCAATAGTCGCATCTACCGTTACAGTTATGTTAGTTTATGATTTAGAAAAGAAACAGGTCATCTCCTAGCCGCGACTGCTTACCAAACCGGAGATCCGGGTTCGATTACCGGTACCGGCGTGGGGTTTTCTCCCACTGGGAGACCTGGTCCAGATCCACTTAGCCTCTTAGGTCCCTGGGGGTGGGGCAATTAAGGAGGTACTTGGTTGAGCAGTGGCGGTCCTGGTTACGTAGACCGCATAACCAGCCGGGAGGGACCAGGGCGCTGACCACGTCCCACCCTACAGTACTGCTCCCCACTCATGACGTCAGCGGTGGGCAGAGGTGGGGTTGCTTCGACTGGGTGGTAGGCCTTGGCCCGGAAATACTGCTATTATTATCATTATTACACATAAAAACAACTTTCTATTAGAAACGCTTTCCCTGAAATAAAAAGTGAAAGAAAACAAATATCCATAAAATAATGACGTACACAAGCAAATGAATACAAAGAATAGCTAATTAAAAAGAGTAATATTTAATGAAAACCGTTATATCTAAAAAAACTATTGAAACGTAAATGACACACACTATCATATGAGAAGTTTTATACAGATCTGATGATAATAACGTATGCTCATTTTATGATGCAAATTCAGCAAATTCTGAAAAGAATAACCTACTTAATCCTCATTAGCTGATATGTAGATTGAAAGGGATGAAAATGTAAACTGTTGAAGATGGAGATCCTTTTACAACATTTTTGTTTAATTGTTGTGTCATATAATAGTCCCGACCATCTAGTTTACAAAACCGTATAGTCTTCATGCTGATTGCCACCTGTAGATTGTTTAATTTAACAATTTGTTCAATTAAGTTAGCCAGCGCACATAACACTGTACAAATTTATTTCCAATATTTCTCGAATTACAGTGTTCAACATTTTTGCCTTTTTCAATCCCAAGGGACTACCCTTAAAAGTACGCTACATACCTCATTCATGTCATTTTAAAGCTTATTAGACAGGAAATTGTGTCAACCAACGACTATGGTATTAACATAAATCACAAAAGCTCTGTAGACATTCAAACAAAACTTCGGTTGGTAAAAAGACCAATTTTGAATTTTAAAACTCATAACTTTTTTAACAGTTAACTTACTTCACATATTTGAGGTTCAAATCATTGTACATGTTCAGCGAAACAAACTGGTGTATTAAAGACTGAAATATCAATATTTTTGTAGAAGCTACAGAGTTGTAAAGAATATATGAATCAATTCTGAATTTTTATGGTTACGCAAAAAATTTTTTTAAGTGTTGGTGATGCAAATATTCCTAGTTTATTATGCCAATCATTAGCACAAAATATAGCTAGAGTTTTGTTCCCACCGTGAAGATGTACCTCAAGAAAGTTCATTGAAAGTAATAAAGACTTAGCAACAAATTTTGGTCATTATCGAAGCATTTATCCCAACATAAGTGATTTACAACACTGCACCAGGTATACCATGTGCAAAAGCATGACATGGCATTTGCGTTAGGTCACGAAATAAACAACCGATCAAATCTGGCACTACTGTTGCAGAAAACGAGTAAGCGTAACGGCCGGTATGTTATTATCCCTATCTCTGTCTCTTTCGTACAGTACTGCTCTACAAATCAAACAAAGGTATCGTAAAGTGCGCCCAACAATGGAAGTGTATGGTACTCCACCAGTTTCAAGAATAGCAAGAATAATAAACAATCCCATTGTTTCGCAAACTTATGCGGTCTCTTGGTCATATTTCTGCTATTTTCCGGTATCCAGGTAGGTGTTTTCCGTACAGGTGCTTCATTTTCAACTTGTTCAATAAACCGCAAAGCACGTGCGTTAGCTGAGAAAAACAAGATCTAACCTTGAAGTTTGTTGTTGGTCCTGTGAATACAAATTTATATGTGAATTAAAGAAAAGAAAAAGAAAAACAAGCAGACATAAACGACGTTTTCAACAAATTCTTGAAAATGCACATGTCTTTTGACATTCAAGTTTTCCACTAGCCACACATATTTGTTCTGAAAACGGATATTATAAGTCTTAAAACATGTCTAAACTGTCACATCATTGTCATATCTGGTTCAAGTGGTGATGTAGCTTCCAGGGACAAAATCCTCTATGTCGTTCAAAATGCCCTTAATTAGGATATAAACCACAGACAAATAAATAGAGTATTGGTTCACTTCAAATACATAATTTGTTGATGTCCTGGAAACAACTTAGCGAAAAACTCCAATCATTTGACCCAATTTTGTCTTATTCGTTACTCCTTTCTGGTTCTAATTCCATTGACTATAAAATACGTTCTACTTCTTTCAGGATATTGGATATACTTTGAGGGTTACATTAACTGCCTGCCTGTTGCACAATAGTTATCCTTCAATAGAGAGCCTTTACTAGGAGATTGCTTTGTTAAACTTTTAAAATGCATTTAGTTGTATCTCTAGTATTGTTACTCTTTTTGCTACTAAACTGAAGTCGTGTTTGAAGGATCCCAATTTTCAAACCCTCCATAGTCGACTTTTTTACACCACTTTTCGCCATTTATCCGCGCTACTACTTGTTAAAGCAGCGTCGTTATCAGACCAACATACAGTCGACCTCCTTGAGAAAGGTCAGGAATGTACATGTGACAGAGGAAGTGGCTTTGCCAGAGATTACATCACGAAAATTACGATTGTACGGAAACTTCAGTTGTAAATCTTGCGAAACCAACAAGCTTTCCATGAAGAATTTACATGGGAGAAATGCATTCAGTTTCAGTGTCCGTAAACTTAATCGCATTTTTATACTAAAATGCGTAACAGCACAGAGAAATAATAAACTGCAAATTCACTGCTTCTAATGCTATGGTCATCTTAATTCCAGAACTCTTATGTTGTTAGCAGCACAGTCGTAAGGATTTATGTTGGAAATAAAAATAGGATAACTTTAAATTAGACACTTAAAGCTACTAGCGTTGAGAAAACATTTTAAAAAGGAAAGTATACTTCACATGCATAATAGAAATTGAATTCATGTTATGCCATCTGAATCAGACACTCCTATGTTTCTAAGCAGTGTTTTCCATGTCCATTAATAAGCATCGATTTCGTTGCAAGAAGACATGTTAGCAAAAAAGAAGTTAAATGGACACAATATACGCTTAACTGAAGTCCATCTCCTACTTTTGTAGGAAGAGATGCACAAGGTTTCTAGCCGACATCGAGCAGTGCTACTCCCGCCGAAGACTCCCACTGGTTGGACAATCTTTCTCAATGATTCGCCGTCAAAATAATGCAAAAGAAAATGGGAATCTATAAGAGTAAAGCAATAAGATCCGTGTTGGATCTGACAGGAAGATCAAGGATCACAGATAGAATTTGGGAATCTAACTGGAGAGCGTATTATGCCACGGTAGGCAGGCATCAACACTTGGAGGACAAGAAGTGGACCCGCCCTACCGACAGAGTATAAAAAAATTAAAAGAAGGAAAAAAAAAAAGAAAGAAAGGATACAACAACAGGCTACCACGAATTAAGTGGAACACAATTGAAATCTTTACAATTAAAATAATTATTTGCAATTAACATAGATGTGAGTAACGTATTTTGTTAAAATGCGTTTATTACAACCAGAAGTGTTATACATAAGGCATGTTCAATTAGGGGTTCATATTTTTCTGTGCACGGGTACGGGTTTCTATAATTACTTCTCGCTGAATCAAGTTTTCTCTCTCTTTTTTTTAGGGGGCGGGGGTCACTTGTTGCACTAAATCTTTTAAAACATAATGCACATGCTCCTATGACTTCGGATGCATTATAGATCATTATTAAAATATGTGTTAACTTGTTCGTTCCAGGAGACTAAGCACTTAAACTGAATAAATATTATAAATATAATATTATAAATATTATAAATATTGTACTTATTTCAGGAAGTATTCCCTCACACAAATATTTTGCCTGCAATTCGTGGTCGTGGCTTCCCTCAAATTACATTGGCTAACGTTTTTCGGATAGAATGAGGTGGATTACGTGCATATTATGTTATACTCCAGTCACATATTATCCAAGTATATTGGTATCAAAGTTGTGGAAATCAACAACAGAATCTGCTGTATTACATTCATTTGTTCATTTGTAATCGCAGCTTTATCAACTTTGTATAGTTGTATATCCCCTCAAAATCATGAACAAAGCCTCCGTCTTCTCTTACATTTTGTTATTTACACTACTTACCTTTCCGCTCTCTATCCCTCATAATATCATTTTCCTCCCTTTAACTCACTACTACAATTATTTTCTAACCACACAACACAGACACTCAATAGAAGAACATGTGCTGAAACACAAAATAGTCTCTGTTGGCATCAACAAGGAAACTCAGTTTTACATGCAGTATGGGAACCATTGTTGTCCCTTACTGACGTGATGCAGTATGAGGACCGTTGTTGTCGATACAACGGCACGAATACAATTGCTGCATAATGCCGTTAGGTAACAAACGTCAAAACGTGGTCACAATGTTGGATCAGGGGTGGGTTAATTATTGTCCATGCAGAATTTTCACAGAAATAAATACTATTCAATTCCAGTAAAGGTTTTTCTGATACAAGCATGCAATATAAGCCTCTAAATATTATTTATGGAGATTTGTGCTACATTAAAAAAAACAGTGAGCACAAAATTACACCCCTTTCTCCATGGAGAGTTAGTGGTAGCGTAATACAGTGTATTTATTTACTGGGAGTCTAACCAAAGTAGGCCATTCCAGATTCAACTGGGAATACATAAACAAGCGAGAAACAGAACGCAATGTAGGATCAGTCTGCAAGAGCGTGATCCACTCACATAATAAATGCTTTTCGCGAGTGAGAAAGATGTAATGCGCTTGTAAATTGTGTATCAAAAGGTATCCTCATCCTCTGTTGACATGTTTGCATAGTTAACCCTGATCTTGAGCTTCTGCCGTTAGGCATGAACAAAAGCCCGCAGGGAAAGCAGATTCACCTGCCATTAAATTCCACTGAGAGGCAAGCATAAAGGAAGACAATAAGTGTCTGCTATTATTGGAAATATCCCATGCAGCCCATCATGCGCATCACTCTCGCTTAGCCTGGTATTAACTCATTACGACAGTGCCTGCTCTCCCTTTAGAGTGCTTAATCTGTTCAAACGTGCAAATGGAGGCTGGAAGTGCCTGATACTGCATCATATTGCTACCAGGCACTAGTTAAATTTGATCTGTTGTTCCTTAGCTAAAATCCTGTCACTGTTTTCCATTACAGCAATGTAAATATTTTAAATTCGTAACTTTTAACTATTTTAGTGAGATTTCGCAACACTGCAGGGGCAATTAATGTATTCAACAACATACAAATATATGCAAATACATTAAAATATATCCAGAATCTGCATATCGTTTGCTCTTTTATCAGATTCCGAATTCACAAGAGTAGATTCTCCTGCCAGGTTTTGCAGCTTTTTTAGGTAAACATATGATGGGTTCTCGGTAAAGTAGGCACAGCTTGTTGAGATACCCCTGAAAACTACCTTGACATTTTTCCCCCATTAGGTGCAGTTTGGCTATATTTGGTGATATTCCATCCGTTAGGTTGCATTAGTGCCACCAACTGTTCGTAACGTGTAACCATGGTAAAGCTACAGCTATAGCTCGTGTTATTGCCTCTGCTATGCTGCCACAGAAGCCCTTGTTTATGAACGCGCTGCAGAGAGGCCGTATTAATTAGTTAATCTGTGGAGGTAATGCTCGTGTTTGTGTGATTTTGCCTTGAATTGTTTTAGAGCAGTATATGCAGTTATAGTTACTGTTGTTATTTTTGTGTTCCCTACACAGTAATGCATTAAATATATATTATGGTATTTAGCGCTCGGAAGTGATTTTATCCAAAAGTGTTATTGCAGAACAAGATCTCCTGATGGTGAGTACGTTCTTTGTTGTGTGATAACGATGTTCAAGCATTATTGTCGTTTGAAAGCGTGATACTTTAACCCCATGATATTTACGGCTAGAAATGCCTTTATTATATAGGTTGTCAGGACTGCTTTTTGGGATACTTTCGTCTGCTGTTTAGTGTAATTTCGACCATGTTGAACTCTTGGGAACTGCCGATAAACTGTGTCCACTTTATCTCGGGTGTGTCACTGAGAAGCTGAGGCCCATTTAAGCGTAGGCCCGAGAACAGGAGGTCCTCCATTCAAATCTCAGCAGGACCATCCTCCCTGACTGACGTTTCTCCAGATTTTCCTCGCTCCTCACAAGTGGTGAATGCCGGGGAGGTATTCTAAACTTGGCATAGAATGTTTCCTGCCGAAATTTCCCTTCCAACCATCATTTCATTAGGTGCATCATCAGCGTCTATTACATGTGATGTCTTATGTAGTAAGAACGGGCGTTAAAGACTATTAAGACTTTGGCTCACATTCTATGATATATGAGAACTGTCCCAGAAGTACCCGACCTGACGTACACATGACTGAGTTCCTGTTATTCCTTTGTGGAACATAGGGCACCGTCCGGTCGCTGCATCCCTCACTGCAGGTGTCAGTGACGTATACATAGGGGTTGTTAATTCAAACAAATGACTATGGTAGAAAGTACTAACCTTATAAAGCTTAAGTTTGAAGCTTGACGATGCTACGTTGTTTAATATATCTTTAGCAGCCATCAATAGTGAATGCTTTCAGCGAATTTGTAAACATGGTTAAAACTGGTTATCGCTATGTGATACAGTACTTCCATTTGAAGGGTCTTAGTCCAACTAATACCAAAGCTGAGCTAGATTCTACTCCGGGGAAGTGTGATCCTTCGTTTACAACAGGAAAATATACGGTAGTAAGTTTAAGCGAAGCTGAACGATCTGCCAAGACGAATACTCCAATGGTGGACCAAATGAGGTGACCACGCCAAAATTACAAAGACATTCCACAAAATGGTATAGGATGGCCGTTGACTGAAAGTGCGCAAGCTAGAAGACATTTCAAAAAGTTCTGTACATCACATACTGACCTATTTCACATCTAAGATGAAGGAACAGTCGAAACAGTGGATTGAAAGGAGAGAATCTGCTCCAAAGAAGGCGAAGACAGTTCCATCTACAGGCAGGTTGGGGGGGATGCATGTGGGATAATTTTCATTGATTATTTCCAAAAGGGAAAAGTAATCAATGACGAGTATTATGCGTGTGATGAAATCAAACAAAACGAACGCATTTAGCGAAAAAGAAGTTTTTTTTTTTTTTTTTTTTTTTTTTTTTTTTTTTTTTTTTTTTTTTTTTTTTTTTTTCCCCAAGACAATGCACCAGTTCACACATCCATTATCGTCATGGCCAGAATCAGTGAGTTAAAGTTCGAATAGCTTCCTCATGCACCATATTCCTCAGATTTAGCCCCTTTGATTATTTTCTGTTTCCAAACTTGAAATGGCTTGCTGGTAAAAGATTTGGCAGCAATGAAGAAGTGGTCTGCAGTTGATGGTTATTTTGCAGAGATCGACAGTTCTCATTATAAACAGGGTGTCGAAGCTATAAAACATCACTGGGAAAATTGTATCGAGCTGAAAGGAGACTATGTAGAGAAATAAAGTTTTTTTTTTTCCACAATTTTTGTGCTTTCATGGTTAGGTCGAGTACTGTTGGGACAGCTCTCGTATCATCGCATCAGAACTCCTCTGCTGGTTCAAGGTTTTCAATGAAATAATGTACCGTTTTCTAAATAGACGTTTGTCGACGAACATGCAGCCCGGTAAATGACACTCAAACGTCAAAGAGATGAAGAATGAACTACATTGTTTTAAAACACTGGAATCTGTAAGAACGCCAAAATGTAGGAGGATTCTGTCTGGTCCATTATATATCCAGTGGTCGTACTACTAAATCTTGAAATCGCAATTATGAGGACATTATAACTATGCTAGATTAGTAATATGTTCTTTCCAATAAAGATATCTTAGAGAAGATATTTCTAGCATTAATATCAGATCAACGACCGCCTTAAAAGGCGTGCTGCTCTGAAATTATAACTTCAACATCAAGTACAAGCTTTTCCAAAATAATTGTTTAAGCGATGCATGAACTATATGGGCCTTATAAATGTTGATAATATTCACATGAGAAGTGGATGCAGAAGTTTCTCACTGCGGTGACAATATGCTTGAACTCAAAAGGTAAATAGGGCCTGCTAAGTGTAACATAAACGCCAAAGGGTACTTGGATTAATTGCTACCCTTGGGCTCTTATTCAAATGCACTTCGAATGAACAAGATTCTACAAGTGAAGCTGTGTGTTCATGAGGAGAATTCTGCCCCGAACACTTCACAATGAATGTGCATAATTTGCATATTTGCCCCAGACACTACATAACATATGATAATCAGGATATGAGCCATGTGCAAACGGTGCTGCGTGTTTAGTTGGCAGCACTGCGATAAACAGAAAACACCCCCAGGTCGCTGTTTGCCTAGCGTTGTCTTGTACATGTTAATGAGGTATTGTGCATGGCTGATAATCGCCACTAAAATGGTCAGTGTCAAAATAGTACTTTATACAAGGCATTGATTCGGAAGCTAATTAACATCTGATGCATTATCACTAGGGACAGAAATGTAATGCTCTAAAATACGTAAATATGTATTATGCACGCATGTACTGAAAACTTCCTTAGTGCGCACATGAATACGTCCACTTAGAAAGCGTAATTGCAAAACTATAGTAAGATATTTGGAATTGAATTTTAAGAGTATTATCATTGACTACTTCGATATGGATTCCTTGTGTAAACAATCCCACCTCGGTCACAAGTTGCATGAAGAACTATAATGTGTTATTGTGAAGTTTAAAACTGTCTTGTTTGCTCTACTATAGGATATCTACAGCGCTTCTCGTGTTATTGCGTTTAAATGTCGAAATTCGTTTTTGTATTTCTCTCTCTCCCTCTCCCTCCCTCCCTCTCCCTCCCTCTCCCTCCCTCTCCCTCCCTCTCTCTCTCAGCCTTCTTACACCTTCCTCTCTTCCATCTCTCTCCCTTTAATCTAAGTGCAGCTTCTCTCTTCCTTTTCATTTTCAACATTGCTTTCACACCTCTCCCTCTTTAAGGAATTAAAATACTTATGAACCTTTTATTTACTATTTTTTTATGTTGTTGCTTATTAACACCCCATATATTGGAGAAGGTAAATATAATGCCATACCAGCAACCTGTTTTCTAAGTGAAACTTAGGTATGTTATATACCAAATTAATTATACTGAAGGGCTATCCTAATAGCAAAAGGAGCAAGGTCCAGCTCGGTGGTAGCCCAAGGTGTTGAAGATTTAGTACTCAGTAAATCATTCATTCATATACCAAGTTTCATGCCAATCACTTCATCCACTCTCTCTCTCTCAACTTTCTCTCTCCCTCTCTCTGTCTCCCTCTCTCTGTCTCTCTCTCTTTCTCTCGCATACACTCAGGTGTGTGGCGGTAAACAACATTATATAAAATAATAACCACAGAAAATGCTTCAAGTTATCCTACTGTAAATATGAAGATGATCAAAGAAGCGAAGGGTAAATTATTTACATTATTTAAATACTAAAATACTAGACTTTACTATTCAATAGATCATTGCTTTCCGCTAAAGAGCAGGTCCTTCAAATCTAGTGTACTACGTCCCTTCATTTCTGATTTCTTTACCTTTTGCATGTTAACCATATAACTTAATATTTTGTATCAGCTAACATCTTTTTCTGGACCAAACATTTTTTCACTCATAGTTACTTCCACTTGACCGAGTGGTTAGACCGTTCGCCTATTGCCAAGGCGGTCCGGGTTGGACCCCAGCGATCCGCATGTGGTATTCGTGGTGGAAGAAGCGGTGTGTGGGCGGGTTTCCTCTGGGTTCTCCGGTTTCCCCTGCCACTCATTCCACCAACTACTACATTATCATCTTTCCAATCATCCATTTCGCCGGCATTTCATATGATCTTTTTCGTCACTCTCATACCTGGTGCTTGGCTAACCAACAGATTCCAGGTCTTCACTCTGTCCGGTCCATATGCTCGTCTTCTCCCCAACAGACGTCTGAACCTAGGCACAGACTTGTAAATCCGAGGGGGTGGGGATCCTCCCTATGGGGAGGGTAATCAGATGGAGAATAAGAAAGAAATAACTTTCAGTGCATCTCTTATCAGACAATTCCATTTCATTGATTTCAGCCAATTTTGTATGAAATACAAGTGGTATGAAAATGTATTATCGAAGAAAAGTTCATCCAAGGCTCCATGTAGTCGAGGGGACAAGTGCTCTGAAAATAGTGATTTGGATTCTAAGATCGGTGTTATAAACACATTACACCATAAACATATTTATTCAATGTTTATGTACTGTCACCTGAAGTAAAGGGTGTTTCCCGATTGCTTTGATGACGAATTATTACGGCAATGCACTCTAAGATCATTATTACTTATTTAAAGATAAACAAGTGCTGCAAACGAAACAAGCAAAAACCGTATCTGGTATAACTTATTTTTAAAATTCATGCAATAGTGTGTTGTGCTGAAATATCTAATTCCAAGCCCAACGCTACAAAAAATTGAGGGAAAGAATGGTTACGGTAATATGTCAGATATGAACCCACACTGCCAACTTTTAACATTACACCAGTCGATACCTTCAATCTTGAAATGCAGTGGTTTTAAATTAGAATGTAGATGCTTATATTAAGAGGAACTGGGTCCATGCTTAGAAACTTCGCATGCGAATTTCAGTGTTTTAAGATAACTAACCAAAGATACACAAGCTATGCCCTTATTATTTCAAAATTAAGTGAGCAGTTTTACACCAGAAAGGAAATATGCAACTAACATCTTCGGTATGTACAATGACCATTCTGGACAGAGTATAATTGATTACAACCTTCGTTTCTTTGATTACTGCCGTTTTATTTCGGGAATGATGTGATGACGATATGTCATCTTTGGTGCCGTCCCCAATCTCGTTTTCCGATAAAACTGCTGCTAGCTGCTCCAGTATTGACATATGGCATATATTTTTCTCAGAGTATGCGTGGGTGGGTGTTAAAATAAATAACACCAATTAAGTTTACTCATAAATTAAATGGAGGCTAATATGACCTATTTGAAGTGAGTTGCCGGCTCTTTGAGGTTGAAAATTAAACTGTTTCTGTATCTAATCATTCGAAAGTGTAAATATTGAATTATATATGATAACTTTTGTTATAGCAATAATTTATGATTTAAAAATAACTGTTTCCGTAATAGTAATGAGTCCCAGAAACTCTAAGCCCGAGGTTCTCTGGTGGTGACCGCTAAATTCACGTAAGCCCAGCGCGGTACTTGGCGTTGCGGCTGCCGATAATCGATCACATTAAATATTTCTGTAAGACTGAAAAACACGAAGGGAAATACACGCTCTTTTATCAGCTAAGTCCCGCCTGCTAAGAATCACTCCCCACCAACGTTTCTACATAAAGCTGCCAAATGTTTAAGCTGCTAATTCCGATCTGAATCACAAGTTCTACTTCGTGATTTTGCTCAATCTTAAGATCTATATTTTCCTTTCTAATTTCCAGAATTTTCTCTAGATGCTTAAGAAATTGTTGGGCATCCAGGAAGGCCCTTAGCTAATAGCTTTATTCACTAAACTATCTTATGTTAATTGCCTTTTTCATCAACACAGAAGTTGCTAACAGTCTAAGAACAAAATGCTAACTCATGTGTGTACATTATGCATTAATTTTAACATACTAAATTATGTATTGTAATTATGTACCTACAATCTCTATCATTTTTTTTACAAAATGATAGGGATAATTTCCGTATCGGATGTCATAAGCTGTATGCACGGAGAGAATCTGGAGACCGGTAAAAACAGCAAATATTGTGATGCCGGGGTGGCGCAAAACAAAGGGCTGAAGGCCGCAAAGCAAACAAGGTCACGAAGCCAAAGCTTCCCCGCACTACTCACGCGAGCGAACACGTGCTTAACAACAATGAAGTGGCAACACAAAGAGTTTCTGGAACCTTCGAGAAAGATCCGACTGCGTGATTGCCGGCGCATTTGTGTAGACCCAGAAAGGTACGTGTAATGTCACCCCTCTATATAAGGAGGCAAGGAAACAGCAGAAACAGTTACAGTTACAAACACGAGTCGGTCAGTGTTTCAGTGAATCGTAACATGAGTTAACGAGCTTTGAGTGATCGTATCATCGTAGTTAGCGTATGAGAGGCACAGAAAGTGAAGAAAGACACAAATGGCTGAGTCAAGGTTACGGGAAGTAAACAGTTATGAGTTGTATAACACAAAAGGCTGTAGATTGTGTTAACGACAAGAGGAAAATTGTGTACTTATGATAACATTTTAGAAGACAATAAAGTGACGGAAAAGTATTACCTGGCAAAGCGTTGAGGCGTATTGACCTTGGTAGTCGAGCGCTACGATCGCTTCTTATCTTGTTTATTAGAACAGCGAAAGATCAGTAACTTGGCGTATAGTCAGTGATAAAACACAAATAGATTATCTCTCGCGCCTGCCGATATGTGAGATGTTGCTGTCCTGGAGGTATGATTACATCTGAACAGAGTATACGCACACTGTCTAGCCATGTTTATGCGATAAGCTAGCATAAACAGCAGGGCAGTTTCACATTCTTTCCCATACGCTCCATGGCTTTGCTAGGTAATAACCGGACCTATTTTGTCACAATATTTATAAAATATGTTAGGAAATTGGTGCAACTTCTTGTTGAACGGTACTATACTTTTGAGATAGACCTCATTCAGAATTCCTTTTGAGCATTTTCTCACCCGGTGTGAAGTCTTCGTCTATTTGAGTACATAAACTTATTATTAATGGGGGGCAAAGACTGCACTAAACATACAACTTTCGCTTGGCCAGTTCCATATATGGGATTGGCAGATTCATCTAGTATTATTTCACAGATGTCGCGGTATACTACAGAACTGTGCATTGTTTATCCTGCATGCTTAATATGTGGAAAAGTGTTTCCTTCCCTGGCTAGCCCAGAGGAAAATCTTAAGTATTACAAGCACTGCGTAAGTAATGCACGACAAAGGTTGCAAATCCTCCTTCAGTTCGTTCGAGAAGCAAGAGAAACAAAGCATGCATTTCTTTTCAAACAAGGCAACGTACCTCGAGGGTAATACAAAACATGCTGAGGAATTACACGGCTTTTGTGTAATATAACGGAGAATTATCTCTCTCATAACTGCGAGATCTATTGTCTGGATGGGAGCAACTTTAACAATTAAAGGAAACAGTTAAGTAGAATGATTAGTCTTGGCTAGTCAATTCATACGCCGCACATTTAATATTGACCAATATCCTTCAGCATTGCTTCGGTTTTCGGCCAATCATGATCATTTATCCCATATGCTTATAAGGCGCGATTTTATCGAATAAAACTTCATCTCATTACTGAACTGTACCAGTACCAGTATGTAGTGATCAACGATCGACTTCATCCATTTCGATTGTTGGCACTAAACTGAAAACAAAAGATGGCAATTTTATTGTTTGCCAATGCGTCATTTAAATCAATTTATAATATCAGAAAAACAAGTTAAACTATTACAGCAAAAAGCACGTTCCTTCAAATTGCAAACGGATTATGTGAATGTACAGTTTACCGAGCGAGGTGGCTTCGTGTTAACGTGGGTTCGATTCCCGTGGCCAACCTTCCTGACCCATGGTTTTTTTCGGGGTTTCCCCGGGTTGCTGCCAATGCTCCGAATTTCCGGCCCTTCCATTTCACTTCATTAATCATTTCATTCATTCTTCATCCCATTTATTCTTTCAAAGCCGCAAGTGTCTGCGAAAGCGTAAAGTGCAGCTCGGCAGGGACGATATGTACAAAGGAACTCTCTGTTCCTCGAGTGAGTGAGTGGCGTTTAAGGGCCCGTCGACAGCTAGGTCATTTGGGCCCCAAGTCAAGTTAATAGGTTAAAACATTCACAGACCGCTGGTTAAAAACTAATCTGTTCCTCGATGTCGGTGGGATCGGCATGTGGGATCGGCATATGGGGGCGTTGGACCCCCTGGGTTGACACAGATGACTTCGAGGAGTCGCTGTCTCCTCTCACCTCGTCCTACCTCCCAAGGGTGCCCCTTGCTGGCATAGGTACAAGTTCAGTGCCGAACCACCACCTGTCCTATTTCTTTGTATGGTTTTTGAGTAGTTACTAATGTCTTATGATTGACTGCAAATGTAAATAACTTTTACATTGTTCTACTTCAACATTTATTGATTCATATCATTACTATTAATTGTGTAAGCATTGTATATATATATATATATATATATATATATATATATATATATATATATGTTCATATCGTTTTTGTATTGATATTATGTTAAGAAAGCTACACTGAATTTAAGAAGAGTGGAAATAACCTATATTACCCCCCACGGCGCAAAAGCCATATCCGAACCAAGGCCTACCGCCCAGCCGCTGCGTGTCCCACCTCTGCCCAGTACAGGCGTTACGAGTGGGGTGCAGTACTGAAGGGAGGTACGTGGTCAGCGCTCCGATCCCTCCCGGGCGGTTATGCGGTTTGCACGAGCTGGGCCCGCTGCACTTGTTTATTCAAGTAGCTCCTCAATTGGTCCCTCAGGGACCTAACGAGGCTGAGTGCACCCCGTACCGACCTCCCAATGGGGAAAAATTCCATGCTGGTACCAGGGATCAAACCCGGGACCCCGCACCAAAGGCAGGCGCGCTACCACTGCGCTACGGGGGCGGTCAAACTTGCGAATGTTAATTAATGACCTATTATTCAGAAAAAACTCTTTAAGATAATTACCTAAATGTTTCAAGGCATCCTTGTCAATTAGCTTTAAGATTGGTTGATGAAAAAGAATAGGTTTTTCTTTATCGAAAACACAGCCATGAATTTCTTAACCTGCTGTCTAAAATTGAATTGAAAATTAAAGCTTTTATATTTGTAATTTTTAAAGACTAACTGTGCCTTATGCGTTTTTACGTAACGTTTTAGGTTAAAACAAAACTTGTGGAGCAAAAATGTGTGTGTGTGGGTGGATTGGTGGATGTGTGGATGTGCGGATGTGTGTAGTGTAATGTAGTGTGATGTAGTGTAATGTGGTGTAATGTGATATTCATTTCGAGTCTCCTTTAGTAGTACTTCATTATAAATTAAATTAGCTACTATACCAAGCCATGGCATACAAATCTGGCACAGAATACGCGTATCTTCTGTTACTCATCCATGGAGAATCAACAATAAACGATGCGATTACTTTACCCTATGCCTAGAGCGCGAAACCATGTGGAGTCAGGGGCGATACAGCTTAATTAGCCACGGAAAATGAATGACGTAATCGGTACCGCGTAGCCGCCATGTATGTGCATGAGCAGACGCCTGCAACTGTGTAAATACCAAGTAGTAATAATGGAACTCATGTTCACTTAACTTGTGTCTTATCACACAATCTCCACACCAATAGTTCCGGGAAATGTTCTCGACTTCTCTCAAGGACATCGTCAGAAGCAGTGGTACTGTGGTTCCCCGAGTATAAACGGTAGCGGAAAAGAACCAAGATATTGGTAAACTCATTAGTAAAATGAGTGCTTTTTGTACTATTGAAATTATGAATATGTTAAAGCTTTTAAGAATTCACCAATAAATTATTTGGAAACAATACTTCCAGAAATGTATTATAATCATTATCATTACCGTTACCGTTACCGTTACCGTCATTATTATTATTATTATTATTATTATTATTATTATTATTATTATTATTATTATTATTATTATTATTATTATTATTATTATTATTATTATTATTATTATTATTATTATTATTATTATTATTATTATTATTATTATTATTATTATTATTATTATTATTATTATTATTATTATTATTATTATTATTATTATTATTATTATTATTATTATTATTATTATTATTATTATTATTATTATTATTATTATTATTATTATTATTATTATTATTGCTCATGTTATTGTGGCCGGAATATATGACGCTCATGCACATTCAACAAAGCAAGCCCGCTACAACACACCCGTCGTAGTTTTCAACTTCGAAAATTGTGTTTTTAGTCAATGCACATTTAAACACTGCGAATTTCCAAATAAATTACCCTCTTCTATAAAAGCCTTTGTTGTTCTCTTATTATGGCTTATCTTAATTTTGAAGTTTACAATTTTCTCTTCTCCATTGTTGGTAGCATTGGTTAATGTTCCGCATCACATTCAATTGTTCATTTGGCCTTCCTTAACTGAGGTGCTTTCCAAGTTTTCCTCAGTTCACATAACTAACAAATGTCGATGAAGTAAACTAACCATAGACCTGAAAAGTTTCCTTCCTAAATAGTCTTTCCCAATTATCATTTCACTTCACGTATGTACCGCCTGTGCCCATCACCTGTTGTGCCTTATGCAGTAAGAAAGGGTGATAAACACTACCAAAAGAAAACAATAGGTGTTTCAATAATAAAACCAATATATCACTGCTGGGGATATTAAGTATTAAAATACAATTTAATTGGGCATATTGAGCCAATCTTCGAAAACACAAAAGAAGGATTTCCAACTAATATAATTAATTATATAGCATTGTGCGTTAAATTGCCGTTATTCAACGTTATTTTTCTTAGAAAGAGTTTAAATGAGGGCCTCAAGGAAACAACGA
Organism: Tenodera sinensis; assembly: GCA_030765045.1. Lineage (NCBI taxonomy): Eukaryota > Metazoa > Arthropoda > Insecta > Mantodea > Mantidae > Tenodera > Tenodera sinensis. The sequence continues at coordinate 101,130,423 of CM060964.1, read as the reverse complement.
AATGTATGGAAATTCTACGAATATCTCTAATGATGACAACCCAAGTGGAACGTTGCTTATACACAATAAAACCATCGGAAACATTTTTGTGGAGTTCAATGCGCTATTAGGGAGAAAATACAGTTATTGGATAACTTTCGTATTTTAGTATTGTCATAAAGACAGGGCCTGCTAATAGATTTATAGAAAAAGACAATTTTAAAGAGGAATAAGAAACTTTTAAAACGTATAACGTGAGGAATATTTGACAAATAAAACGTAATGACGTACAAAGGTATTATAATATTTGAAAATAGAACATCTAAACATTTTAGATTTAATTTATTCATTTATTTGTTTGATTTAGTGCAGTCATGAACAGTTCACAAATCAAAATATTCTAAAAACATTTACTTGTACTTCAAAGCGTCTGGACAGAGCAACAGTAAACCTATTGACCACTCCACGGGTACCAAAGGTAGACCAATGCCTTCCCAATTTGAAATTTGGTACTTGTCTCAACCTATAACTGATGCCGAAACGCCTCTCAGACACCCCACAAACTAAGAAACGAGAACTTTCATTACCTCATGAAATCTGAACCCTGGTAAAGTATCTCCTTATCTTTGTTTACTGTTCACTTCACACTAAATATTTCCGCTGTAAACTTTGCTGTTTGCTCTCCAGGCGAGGCTCATGTTTCAGTGACCTCTAGTAGGTCGGCTGCGGGGATCGAACCCACGGCCTTCCAAATACAAATCGCACACCTTACCGCACCACCAGCCCCTTCGGTATGTGCCTAGCACAGTAAAGGAAGATTAATTATTTTAATGCATTTCAACATTGTTATCAGACACTATGTTGGCTTTTCCGTAGGCAAGCTAACACAGAAAATCATACAATGCCAGAGTACATATTCCGCAAGAATAATGTTCACTAATATTAGCTCTAGTGCGCCTACTCATATAACCTACCACCGGTTCACAGTGAAAACAATAGCAAGACATCCTTGTGGGTTTTTTGTGAACGATTTACTTTAGAATTTTCTAGTTTAAAAAAGTACTTCTATGTCGTATGGGAGTATTAGAAAAAAGACTATGGAATACAGTTGCTGGTGTTTCAAATGGAGGAAGACCACTACAATACAGTACTATATAATGTTGTATCAGAGATTTACCATCCGTTGTAGCCCATTACAGTGCGTTCTAGGCCAAGGGTGGATGAAGAACGAAATTGTTTTGGTGCAAACAAGCCCGAGGTTACCCGTTATTGCCCCCTCAGGGAGCCATCACACAAGAAATCGAAATGGACTAGGGTTACAGCCGCATTCACTTCCTCTCGTTGAAGCAGAATTATCAATATTTGCTCTCAATACCGGTCCTACATTCCTGCTCGGTTTTATGGTAGAATACTTGTGACATGACGTGGTTATGGTCTAGCTGCATCCAAAGCTAATTCCCTTCGTAGCTTGTGCAGGAACGAGGACAAATAGCACATGACAGGTCCCATTCCATATAAGAAATATCATACCGAAGAACACTACTGGTATTTGCTACCTATTTTAATAGCAGGGTGTGTGTGTGACAAATGAGTTTTTAAATTATTTTATGGGGGAATGCAATGAAAACATCTCGTATCATACTAATATACTGACTAGTTTTTAGGGACCTTTTGAGTCATCACTTCTCCTTGATGTCATTTGCTTCTTGGTTTTTGATCCACTTCACTTTCCTGCATTCAGTCCTAGTGACCCAACCTCTCTGCTTGTTTGTCCATTTTACAGCAATGTGTGTAAAACTATATTTAATCCTGTAACGTTGCATACATTTACTATTGCAGATACGCAGGCTGTCACAGTTGATAGTTGCACTTTACTACTTAATCTGGCTTGAGCATTTACTCTCTTTTTATTTAATGTTTACTTACGATTTAATTCATACGGTAGATAACTATGAGGGGGAACTATTGATTTCTTAAGGTCAACAACCAGGCATGGATAACCCATTTTCAGTTCCACACCAGTATTAACATTGGTGATCTTATTACTGTAACCAGCATGTTTGTGAAGCTTGTCTGCAACGTGTTAGATGCTGTGACGCCGATCACGCGTACAACAAAGGACGGTCGGGGCCAAGCTACTTCACACAACATATGGGGCCGGCGAGCAAACAAAGGCGCAAGGTGAAGCTTCCCCACGCCACTCATGCGAGCACACACGTGACTAACAACAATCAAGTGGCCACAAACAGGGTTTCCAGAGCCTTAGAGAAAGATCTGGCTACGTCATCGCCTGTCTATGGAAGTCGAGAAAGCTCCATGTAACGTCATTCCCGCTATATAAGAAGGCGAGGAAACAGTAGAGTTCGTTAGTTACAGTTACAGACAAGTGCGAGACAGCTGTGCGTGTGTCCTTACATAATATAGTCGAGCGAGTGCATCGTCGGAGTTAGTGTATGGGGGACAGAGAAAGCGAAGGACAGTGAAAGGACTGAGTGAAGACTACCAGAAGATAAAAACTGTGAGTTGTAATACCACGAAATACAGCAGACTGTGTTAAAGTCAGTTGAAGAGAACTGTTTTTGTGCAAAAGTTTGAACGGAAATAAAGCGAATGACAAGTAATTAGGCCGATTTTGTCACTTTGTTACACTAGTGTCGGAGGTGAGATTTCTCAACTTGGCATTTGTGACAATATAAACACAACGCTGTGTTGTAAAGTACTAGTCATTGTAGCTAGGAGTGTCCAATTTTCAATCCCGCATTTGTGTTGCAATGTCTAATAACGAACGCTCGTTTTGTTCAGTACAGAGTACTGTACAGTACAGTACACGCACAGTCACATTTCAGTTATATTAAAGTAGCACTCCTGTTATACCACAATTCAACTGTTGCATCGTAGCTCCTAATCTAAAAAGGCTTAAGCCTGGACTGCATTTCTACTGAATTTCTTATACATATTTTTCCACATTGAAAATATTTTACGTTACTTTATTATTTTCACCAAATATTCGTTGTACCCCAATTTCGAAGCCTGAGGAGCAACAAAATATTTATGATCAGATTACTATTCCATTATGACGAGGATAAATATTAATTCAATTGTCTATTTTAATTTAATATGCCGTGTGGAACGTACTGTTTTGACCATACGTAAATCCGGGATTCAACATGATGAGTGTAACAAATACGTCCAATAACAATCTGTCAATAGAGAAATATTCCGCCGAAAAAAAATGTGTGAACATTTGCAGCCATCTAGCTTCTTGACGAATGGATGTAAATGATTTATTATTTCAGTTACTGTCGCGCAAAAATTTTGTAACCAATGCTGTAATGCATTTCTATCTTAATTTGAATGAATTTAGTCACAATTTAGCGTTTAAATGTCATGCAAAGTTTAATTTCTAAGAGAGATTTGGCAACATTAAATTGTGACTTAATTCATTCGAATTAAGGTAGAAATACATTACAGCATTGGTTACACAATTCTTGTGCGACAGTAACTGAAATAATAAATCACTTATACCCATTCGTCAACAAGCTAGATGTTCCAAATATCTGAGACTTTTTTCAGCCAAACGACTCTTTGTTGATAATAATTGTTTTGAACATATTTGTTGCACTCATCATGTAGAATTCCTGTTAACGTATGGTCGAGGCAGTACCTTTCACTCGGTTTAGTGTTGAAGAATACATCGTGTTCGTTCAAAGTGGTTTAGTATAAATATATATTTTCTCTGACAAAATCCTTACACTAGTGTGTGCCCGTTAGCTAAACATAATCGATAGTGACTAACAGAGTTTTATGCTGTCTCTACTTTATGAGAATCGCGAGCAAAATGTGCATTTTTCTTTACCTTCGTATAACCTTGAACTCTCAAACAGAGCAGCTGCAAAAGTTCATACTTTCTCTTGGTATCCAAGGTACAGCTTCAAACAGAAATGGGACTTCTGTATATTCGTTGCTTACAACTAGTTTCCTACAGTGTCAGCGCTATATCAGTACTGTTTATAGCATTTTGGGCTAGAGCAGCGATGTCTAACCTTGTCTCCTTGGAGACGCTTACGTAATTAGCTAGTGCCTGTGATGTGTAAAATTACAACAATAAAGTCAGTACCCAGCGACGGACACAAACCTGCGATTGCATGGCATTGTTTAAGTCATACCCTGAATTTTTTGGCAATGTCCTCAGAAGACCTCTTCATTCTGTATGATTTCTACATGAATGGTAAGTAGTAAGAGACAGACAAAAGCTTACCAACACACAGAATGTGGATCTCGTTAAAACACACAATTTATGTGAAATATTTATTTTTTCCTCTAGTGAACCATTTCCGAGACATTTATATTATTTGTTTGAATTTGCCAGTACTTATACTTTCCTCAAATAGGAATATGTTATTCGTTTTTATCTCTTGGTCTTGCAAAGGGAAGGGTATCGAAGAGCAACCAGCTCTTAAAAATTTTCCCTATCGCTTAAAGCCTACTGTATTCCCATATTCCCCTTGCACCTACAAGAAAATTAACAGTAAGATAATTTCTGAAAAGCCTTATGTGGATTTAAATGTAGTAGATAGTGAAATAAGCATTTGCAAGAATGATGTGTATAAGAGTAGTTATAGCTCTACATATATTTGCGAACATAGTTCTTACAAATTGAACTATATTAAAAGTCTGTATCGCAATAGGTTACGGGAGGATCACTTGGTGTATCTTCTAAGGCTATGCACTTTGACTTTGTCACCAAGTGTTAACGGACTCCTTAAACGTAAGCAGTACCAAAGAAGTCACTAATGTACAGATGTTTATGGCATAAGATTTGAAAGTGCTTTCGTAAATCAAACGCAACGTACATATATCCAAACCGCCATTGCAACACAATGATCATGTGAGTGAGTCGCAGAGCCCGGATAAGGTGGAAGGAGGTAAATCCCACCCCCCTCTCTTCGCAAATATTGAACATCGGTGTGCTGGAGAAAAAAAAGCAGGATTTTTATATTTTTCATATTTATTTTATTTTTCGCTTGTCCAAGGATTTGCTATAATTGTAAACCCCAGGTACTCACAAGACACAAGCTGGAAGGAGAAAAGAGGGAAATTACAAAAACAGACGAAATAGGCTAAGCCTATTACGCCCTTTCTTTTAGCTGCAGTTCTTTTTATAACCACAACTGAAATGTTCGCAATAGAAAACAACAGTGAAGTCATAATATGTCTGCATACCTTTTGCTTTGTTAGTCTCGGCATAAGCTATAGCAATAGATATACTAAGCGGCAAGGATATTCTAGAGGTTTGCCTTATGCCAGAGATGGAGTTAGATGAATATGCTGAAAAAGTTTATGCACACATTTTCCTCTCTTCCATAGCTTTGCAGAAAAACGCTTTGAACTGCAGAGACGGCTGAAAACACAGCGCTTTCCTTTGCAAGTTGGTGGTAAAATTACACTTCAGTGGTCAAGTCCGTCGCATAGTAGAATGAGCGTTCTTTTTTCGGCCCCGCTGCGAGATTATTTGCGCATGACGGGAACATTATTAACTTAGCTAGCGGTGTTTGATCCCCAAGACAGACCTTTCTTGTGTTTTCGGCGAAATGTTAAAAGCAACCAAATCCGAAAACACCTTTTTAGTTTTGAGGAATAATACCAAAAACCATTACTTTAATTCAAACGTTTTCTTATTATGAAGTTAAAAAACGAATACTCGCAGCTGTTAAGTTGGTCCCATGTTCTAGTTGTTTTCATTTGGTTTCCGGAAATGCACGGTTTGGGCGCTGGAGAGAATTGGAGTTTGAGAACGAACGGTTGTGACAGTTTAAAATTCGCTTTGGTATCTTAATAAGGAAGATATGCAACCCTTTAGCGATCTGTGTGCTGGGATGAACGACTTGAACATAATAACATTCCTGCGCATGCGCTACATTCCTCCATAGAGTCCTTGGTGCGTGTCCTACTGCGTTACTTATGTAGTTTCCGGTACAGTAACATTTTAACAGCAGTGCGATGTGTGCCAGTACACAGATGCTGAAATGGCCGACTTGAGTTCCAGCACACTTTGATGTAAATGTGCGGAATCACCTCAATGCCGCAAACTCAAATCGATGGATTGTTAGACGTTGACCAGTTCCATGACCAGTCGTAAGCTCTGACACCTCTCGACTATTTTCCATGGAGTTGTATGAAGAGTATGGTGTATGACACTCCTGTAACGTCAGCGGAGGATCTTATAGCTCCGGTCCACGGAGCGATTGAAAATCTTCAAAGACAATCGCACGTATGAGGTTCATGAGGCTTACCACCTCACTATAGGCTCTGCAACGACGTAGGTGGCACACAGTTCGAAGTCCATTTGTAATGTAGAGAGGGCGATGTTGGATTTATTGACGAAATGAGAACGTATACCCATCTCACACTTGGATGCGCTACAGCGTTAAAACCGTGCATTTAGGAATAAGGGCTCCTGTTTGAAAACCGATCAGTTTACCGTCTCACACACCATACTAAGAGTTGTCAGTGTTTTCGTCTGACACCCTGTATATTGAGCTCATCCTCTTAGTTTGCTTTGGTAGACAGAGCCTCTATACTCAATGGGAAAGCTGTTTAACGGACAATATTTATTCTACATTGCAACCCATTTCAATATCGTTAAGTCGTTCTAACAGAGCTGTGCCAGTTTACCAGTCAATTTTAAATCTTTTATCGGCGTAAATACCCTTACCGAACTTGGAAACCTTTCATGGCTCTAATGTCAAAATCAGTAAAAACATAATGGTAATTCTATAAAATTAAAGAACTACCGTTAACTACTGTTTCAATTCAAACGGGAATTGCAGCATGCATATTTGTTGTAGGATACATAATGCTTTGTGCAATTTAATTAACAATCGTCAAGTAGCTAATAAGGACTTAAAGCCATGTTAACAGGTAATGACGTAGAAACAATGCTGAGAGGTGGTACTCCAATTTGCCTACTGAACAGCTTGAGTGGAATTAAAAGCACACGGTATTTCAAAGTTCAAAGTATTTCAAGGATTCAAATTATACACAAGAGTTTAGTGTTTTTACTACCTTTGTTTTTGCCTTGGGTTTGGGAATAGATATGCTTTGACAACAGAGGGTGTCGAACCTACAACTAATTGATCCTTGCTCTTATAAGACACCGAGCGCCTCCGTAGTGCAGTGCTAGCGCGCCTGCCTCTGGCGCGGAGGACCCGTGTTCGATCCCCTGTGAGGATTTCCCCCGCCCCCCCCCCCACCCCACTGGGAGGTCTGGCACGATGTGCACTCAGCCTCGTTAGATCCCTGAGTGAGCCAATTGAGGAGCTACTTGATAAAGAAATAGCGATCCCAGGTCGCGAAGGCTGCGTAACTGGCCGGGAGGTTCGAGGCGCTGACGACGTCCCAGCATCCAGTTCTGCAGCTCACTCGTGACGCCTGTAGTGGACAGAGGTGGGCGACGTAGCGGCCTTGGCCCTCGAAGGCCTGTTGCGCTAGGGAATTCTTAAACCACCTCTTTGTTCCAGAGTAACAACCCACCATTTTAACCTTCCCGCAGTGTATTTAATACTTAATGATGGTTAACCGTAGACGCGGATAAAAGAATCAGTATCAAAGGTATATCTGCGGGAGAACGTATATTTTAGAACGATGCTTTCAAGTAGTTTATAACGCAAACATGCCATGTTGCAACATTCTATGCCATTCTACTTATTCCCTCCAATAGCGGTGTTAGGAGTATTCGAATCTACGACGATACAGTCCTAACGGAATAGAACACGTTGTTCCAGCGAGCAGAAGATTGCCTCTAGCATGCAACACAACTCGGCACTGGGGCAAGCTGTTGTACAGATGAATAAAGTGTTGTAATATGACGCCACGCTTTCCACTTCCTCGTTAAATTCGGCACCTTTTTAAATAAGACACTGAGGAAGTCCGTCGTTTTCGGTAAACAGAAACAGCTCTTCCCACGAAATAAGCAACGGCCTCCCTTGACATACGTCACGAGCAACTATACAACCGCAAGAATGGCAAGAAGCACAAGGGCTCGTACTATGACCTTCATTAACGGACGTATTGGTTACCACGCTCCCCATCCAGGCGTGCCCCGAGCACGGTTACTGCATACGCGCGAATACCCACACTCAGACAAGCAAGGTTGGAACAAAGGGGAATAGAAGCTCTTTGAACCGTTGCCGCGTTGTAGTACACCTTATGTCACCTCCAGTGGCAACCTTACTACAAACTCTGATCTGCCCAGTTGTGGAAAACCAGGGGCAATTGACTTACTAAGCCGCTCAGCTCTTGACGAACAGTTTTCACAGAAGCGTGTCAAGCTTTTCTTGCGTTTCCGTAAACTGTAAACGACCAGGCTCTAACTTCTACTCTCTGTAAATAATAGACAACGGATTACTCAACATTGTAAATCCGATGTAATGCCATAGCTATTATAGGGATGCCTATTGTCGATACTGTAAAACACTTACAAAGATTACTCACGAACATGATTTCGATTTACTCCTGTGTGACAGGTACAGTCACTAGTGTATCCCTTGTTTATTAACTTCATTACATGCATATGCAATCCGACAGATTAAGCGGACGCCAAAGAGATTGATATAAATTAATTAGCAAGTGATGACAGAGCACTAAAAGGCAATCCCACTGGCACTTGCACTCTGTGCTTTTCCCATCCATTAAATTTTATTTTTCAGCATTTTTATTTCACCTTCATTAGCTGATGCGTCGCCTGGGGACAAAATAACAAACGAACGAGGTAAAAACTGTGCCTTAAAAAAAGCAAACAAAAAAGAACATTGAACTGGTGACAGAGAACCCCTACACACATATATATGTAAATAAACATACAGAGAGAGAGAGAGAGAGAGAGAGAGAGAGAGATCGTTCACTGCTTTCCTAATGACCGTGGCTTTCAAGTGAAACAGCATTAGTTTTAACCCAATCAAGTGAAATGGCTCCGCGGTAACGCCTGAAGCTCGCATTCGGGAGGTCCCAGGTTCCATTTCCGTCGACCGCCTAATCTGACCTAGGATTTTTCGTAGCTTTACCTGGTCGACAGGCGAATGCCTATCTCATCTACCATGATTTTCGTTTCATCATTTCCCTGTCATTCTGTTTCCTTCTCATTTTTAAGGTTGGCTTCTAGGTTTCGTGACGCATTGCGGTGCTGGTGCCGCGGATGCTTCCTCAAAGGATGGAGTACTCCACGTGAACACAAGAGGGCTACTTCGTCGACGGGTCGTTTATTTCCCGCTCTAGATAGCCCTAACAATGGGACGGGTCGTTGAGCCTGTAAATGTTAGGGACTTCTGCGCATCTCTGTGGCCTGTCTGCCTGGGGCCCTTAGTCCCCTTGGGCCCATTTTCTCCATCACTTCCCTATAACTGATGTTAACCACAATAAAGGAGTATATATGAAAACCTAAACTTTTCCACTTTTTATAAAAATTGAGATAATTCTATTGGATATAATGCCTTGAATCCTTCTATTAATATAAATACTGATACAGCGCAAAAAGCGACATATAAGCAGTGTAATTCGCACTTGTAATATGTTAATTATTATTTATTATGCCAACAAGCTTACTGCTGGTGTTTTTAAACACACAAGCCGTGTGTGGGCAATGTTTAAGAGGTTGAATCAGAAGCTGAAAAATTCAGTGCCATAGCCGGGATTTGAACCACGGATATTCCGCTTATCGAGCGGCTGCTTTAACCACTAAGCTACCATGGCCAACTTGCCAGTATGACATTAAATTCCCCAGCTGATTCGTACTTTTTCCCAGTTAACCACAAGGGAAAAAGTACGAATCAGCAACGCGTAAAGATTTTGCGAGCGTCCAGTGATCGCATCGTTGTACTTAGTATATGAGAGACATAGAAAGTGAAAAAGACACTGAAAGGACTGAGGTATGGTAAAAGTAAAAGTTCTGAGTTGTGATAACACGAAATATTGTAAACTGTGTTAACGAGGAGAAGAAAACTGTGTATTTTGATACAATTTTAGAAGACAATGAAGTGATAGAAAAGTAACCGAATTGATTCTGTCATTTTGTCAGAATATATGTAATTTATGCAAGTCATTATAAAAGTAAAGAGTGCTAAAAATACCATAAACATATCCCTTTTACAGAAGAACTTGAAGGTTCAAGCCCAAAGGGAATAAGGATTGTATAGAATTAAACTCAAAACAGAGAAGTAAGGTTAAAACAGGATTCCGTCTTTACACTTAGAGGCAAGAACAAGGAGAAAGTGCTTTTCTAGTCTAGAGAAGCGTTATTATAACAGTGCAATACGCTTAGGTGTCTCGAAAGGTAGCGTAGAAGTCGTAAACACCCCCATTCAGGCTGTAAAGCTTTGTCGCTTCCTAACAACAAGTGGGGAAATGCGGCAATATAATAGCTGTCCGCAACAATCCATTTTAGCGGGTGTCTCACATAATTGCTGCTCAGGGTCTTTCAGTAAAAGTCCGAAATGGGCTTCATGAGGATCACATCCACCACTAACTGTGTATCTCCTTCACCATCGGTAGTTAACAGGTCCTTGTAGTAGGAAGCTTCCGTGCACCCTTATTCAACTAATCATCAAATTACTAGAATTTATAGAGCACTTTCTCGGCTCGTGTGCTAGAATGTCAGGAGAAACAGGAGATACGCTTGATATGTATTCAAGGGGAAACTCTAAATTCACGGAAATATAAGATACTACAATAAAATGCAACATGCAAAATTTAGTAACCATCTCTTGAACTGTTATTGAGAAATCAAGTGTTGTTCACCTATAAACGTAACCTTTAAGTGTTATCAATGCTTCTTATTGTGGGCTAATAGACATTTATGACTTAACCCTAGCATACCAGAGGCTGAGGGCAGGGGGGGGGTTGCTTTATGCCCACCTTCTGTATTTTGTTTATTCTGTCTTTTCATTTTTGATTAAAGGCATGTAGTTAATAGTTATTGTCCATCACTGTTTCTACTACTGAATTGAGTAACTGTTTCAAAGTTTTCATTGTTGGTCTTTTTGAGAAACAATGAAATGTCAAGGTGGTCATAAAGAACTGCCCTGTTGATATAATGTGATTCATGTAAAAGTAAAATAGGAATAGTTAAACAATGTAAAATATGAACTTTATAAACATGACAAGATATAATACCCAATTTTATACTAATGTGTTAAAAATTGCTCACACTTTTTGTTAGCAGTGGGGTCACACAGTCCCCCCCCCCCCTCACTCTGTAGTATAAGTTCTGTAACAAGGATTCGCATAATATCTAATGTGATTCACGTAAAAAAGGAATAGTTCAACTTTGTTAAGTATCGCCTTTATAAACATGACAACAAATAATAGCCAATTTTAAAATATAAGCTTACCGAGAAGTGGTTCCGCAGTTCTCGTGTAACCAAGATTCCTCTAGAGCTGGGAATTCCGATGGTAGCACCGGCTGCTGCGATCGAATAGTTATAACTAGGCTGCGGTCGCAGTTGCAAACGACGTTAAGTTGAGAGCTACTTTACTGTACCCGTTTCAACTTCATGTTTGTTGACACTAGAGGAGGTAGGGAAGGGGAGGGTGACACATCACTACAGTAACCTGTTTGTGAAGCGACGCTACTGTACCGCTCCTACCCAACCTATCCCGTTAGGTAGGGATGGTAGAAAACGTCCCAGCAAGCATAACTTAAATGCCGACAACATGCAACCGGCACCGAAGCCTAATTATAACCTTCTGCGAAATAAGAAAATGTCATGGATTCATGTATGTAATTCATAAAAAGTAGTGCAGATAAACAGCAGCACCAACTTAATGTCGAACGGTTGGCACCGGCACGGTGCGGAGGAACTTGTTGATAACCCTTTTTCTTTTAAAAATTGCTGAGATATTTTTCACCTTGCTGGTAAACAATGGTAGCTATTTCAGCAACACTTTATCGAAGGGCATGGTTTTAGTATTACAAAATGCTAAAAATACGTATCATCCAAGAAAATAATGTTAAAATCAACCATTAAGTAAAAACTCTACGCAGTGATCTAAATAGTAAATGTTTGAAGAATTCAAATATTGAAGGCGCATGTGGAGATAGGAGAAACGCAGATGACAAAAAGTTTGAAAACAAAAGCGTATGTTTTAATATCTTTAGCCAAATATCACTGATTGTTGCTTTAAACCTGATGTATAGATACCTGTGTAAATCAATTTACGCTCAACTAGGAAGTAGTGTTCCTGAATGGTGGGAACGCAAGTTGTAAAACTGTAAATCCCAATATAGGTAACGTATATCTAATATCACTCTGATGTCATTCCAACAAGAGAGAATGAAAAACGTGGTTATTAGATCATGGATGTAAACGACAACGAAAGAATTACATGAATGGGAGTAGGACGTAGTGGTTATATTGGAACAAAAATGCGATAAGCGCATATTTGCAGAAAGAGGAAGTGTTTGAAAATACTTCCGAAATTCTCAAATGTTATTGCATAGTGGATTTTGGACGTTGCTGCGAACTGGGGCCAGACGATATGAATAATTCTAAATGTGAGATGCCAATTGATGGCATTCCAAATGGTAGCGAAACTTGGGAAAGAGTGTATGGGAGTCTGATCTAATTCGTTGGGTATTGTGGAGGTTTCGTTGGGATTTGAAGCAGCAACGTCAGAGGGTTCCATTGTAGATTTACGGCTGTGAAACTTCACATACTCAATAATTTGAACCTATTACATATGTTCATGGAGTGGTTCACCCCATAGCAAGTACACAAAACTCGAAGAAAATGCCTGACTTTCCCAGAAACAGCATTCAGTGATAACAGCAGAACGAACTATAGCTACAGCAATTAACATGTTTCACCAGTACAAAGTCACAAAATAGTTGAACACAGCGGTTTATATACAGGATATGGCAAAGTAACCTGCGCAAAATTGTTTATTGCAAAGAAAATACTAAACCAAACATTTTGAGGTTAGGCACATACGGCCACAGATGCAGTATAACAACACAAGCGCTGCATGAACATAATTGAAATATCACTTTATAAAATGTCTTCATTTGCCTGTAAAAATGAAACATAACTCATACAACAGGTGTGTACGTACTGTCTCAACGAATGAGTAGTTGTACATAATGAGAAACTAAACATTCCGTGCGTGTACAGTACTAAGATGAGCGTTTGGTGTTATCATACTACCCAATAGACTTTACAATGCAAATGTAACACTGAACTTCATACACACCTAATGATAGTGACAAAACTGTTTCTTATAACCTTTTCCCGCTGACATGTATTCTTCTGCGTTGCATTACCTTCCCTCTTTCCCATGACTGGCTAATGTGCGCCTTTGCATGATGTCAAACATGCTGTGTGCAATGCAAACATAGGCAACAAAACCAATATAAACACTCTATCATGATAGATGCATGTACTTTCATCATTCTGAGAGGCAGGTTCAAACCGAAGGACTCTTCCATTTATTTATTGATAAGAATTTACACGCTTTCCGGACGTATTAGCTCCGTTACGTAATATGCTTAATTCACAGGGCTGGTATAATGTAAATCCGACAGTTATCTACAAAAATGTTTAGTTAAATGACCATGCATCGCAGAACAGGCTTTTCAACGACAGCAGTCAATGGGAGGTAACTAGTCGCGCGACAGTTAAAACATGGGGGCACGACTATATTGATCAAACCTTAGTAAGAGCTTCTGGGATGCCATGTTTCTATCTTGAGAATATGCATTTTGGTACCACCTTTCCATTCTATAGTTTTCTGCATATGAAGTAGGGCATGTGCGGAGGGGATTCCACGCTGAGCCCAAGCTGGCTACTGTATGTCAGACCCCTGAGGGGAAGGGATAGAATGAGAGTGTTCTACGGGCGTTAGGGAACCCGGGCGAATAGCGAGCGAACGTGAGGGTCCCTAAACTATACTGGAGATTCTTCAACTCGACACCAGGGTTCGTCAAGCAGCCACTAGCGGTCTCCCCTCCGGCTGGCCTGACAACTACAAGGCCACCCAGCTATCGAGAACAGGAGTTACAGTGAGCAAATCCTTACACGGCAGCGCTAACCCGTCCATCGCCAACACTTCCAACCCTGAAAGAGTCGATTGAAAGGAACATGAAATGAAACTGAGGGATGGGAAAGTCCAGGGACATAATTATCCCTCCCAGCATTCGCCTGGTGAAAAAACCCATGGGTCGGTAAGATCGGCCGCGAAAATTGAACCCACGACCTCCAGAATGCGTGCCCCACACGTTACCACGGAGCCATCTCGCTGGGTTTTCTTCACATTGCTCATCCACACCCTTCCTGTCAGAAGGACAACTTCATATTAAAACACACATAAACCCGGAGCTGAGTTATTGTGTTAGCAGCACTACCGGATACACTAAATGTGGTACTGACAGCCTGGATATCATAAAAGTAGAATAATCCGATTTTAGGTTATCCAAAAATGGAATTTTCGAGCAATGCACACTGCCCACATGTCTTGATGATTAAAATCTTGCACTTAAATCCAATGAAAAATATGCAATAGACATTATTGATACAATAAAACACTTCCGCATTTCCATTACTAAATTTGTATTCTGCGCTGCTAAAACAACTGAAATAAATGATTTATTGAAATAATTACAGTCCCAGAGTAATAATATCAATTTACTGCCTTTATTAATTATTATACAAAATCTACTTTAACTTTATTATATAGTTTAATAAGAAATTTGGATTAAGACTGAAAATTACACTAATAATTAAGTTTCATAGAATTGCTGGTCGAGAAGGAATTAACCACAAGATGTTGGAATTAATGAGACCAATAAAAGTATTTAATAAATTAAAAGTTTAGGACAAAACATTAAATCTTCATTGTAAAAACAACATTTAAATTGCTTGCAGCTCCAACTACTTAATGCAAAAATATTGACTATTTGCTTATGGAAAACTTAAAAATTTATTTACCAAGAGGATAATGTGTACGCTAGTAACAACCCAAGAGTTAGGTATATTCGATGGAGAGGGCGCTGCAGTGCATATGTGTTGCAGAAACCGAATGGTTGTTTAGCACTCGCCATATTGATGAATGGTCGATAATGAAGAAGTGGTTACTACATATCATGTAATGAGATAGCATACCCTACAAGAAATCTAAATGTGTGTACTAATTGCGTCATATATGGGTACAATAGTTCCTCATGAATACCAAAACTAAGGCTTTATGTGAAATAACGCTGAAATTATTACACTTTCTATTGACACCTGCATTTTCATTGTTTTTAATGTAACTTTTGAATGGTTTAATACAACAAATGCGATAAATGCTTATTATATGTCATTTGGAATTTGATTTCATTAAAATCACTTATGGTTATAAAAACGAGATGTGATTTTCACAGGTCCACCTTCCTTAAAGTACTCACTTGGAATTATAATGAAAAAAATAGTATGTTCACGTTGATTTTACTGAAAATCTTTTGACTGCACGCTGCTTAGAAAATATTTACATCTCTCGACTTACTATAAGCATAGGCATTAATCTTGTTTTAAACTATTTCTTAGTGGCCACACATCTGAAGAAATGCAAACTTTCGTTTCACTAAATGGTGCCTTAAGTGAATATTACGAGTACCTATATTATAAAACTCAGTTTCATAAAACACTGTATCTGCCGAATTTGAAAGGAGTGCTCGTAGTATTAACAAATACAATTTTACCAAATAATATACCTATTAGGCTATCACTATGGGTATATGCGGGGCACTTTACAATCCAGACGTTGGATTTTGTGTTAAAGAGAGTAAATCCAGTAGTCTTCTAAAACAGTCACAATTGAAAGCATCGGAACAAAACACTACCAACCAACAATTACTATCAACAGTAAACTTAGTAATCACTCCACAAGCACCAAAAAGTAGACCAATCACTTTCAAATTTAAAATTGGGTACTTATCTCTTAATTAAGAAATGTAAGGCTCTTAGAGCTCTACCTGGAACACTGTGAACTGAAGACACATTGCAGTTCATCTTGATGGCGTTGATTCATTGTGACGGAGAACCGCGAGTTGGATTTGGGCCATTCAGAAAAGAGAGCAACTCTGTACTATGTGCAGGGAATGTACTGATGTAAAGCTTGTTTACCATCCATCAACATGTCGGGAAGCTGCAGACGACAGCTCGCGTTCGGAAAGCTGACTAGCATAATGTATATACACCAGTTCATTCTTCTCTATTGGGCTTCACAAATATGCACTCACGCAGCAGGATAATTAACCTGCCTGTCTCTTTGTGGGTTCCGGACATTACAAACCTAATAATGACTATAATGATCAGATGATAAATTAATAAAATTGAATAGTCTATTTAATCGCTGGTGATCCCAAGTGTTTGGGGATTTCTCTGTATCATCCAATGAATTGTTCTGAATTAAAGAATCTTAGGACCTAAAATGTGCATACATTTCACTTTACTATACATTAAGTGATAGGTTGCATAACCACTCTTTGGGTGAAAAGTTTAATGCGTTGAAATGTCAGCTCCACTGTGAGTCAGGTGTTTTCCCCATTCACAGTGGCGACCTTCACAACTCTACTGTTAAATTCACTACAAAAATGAACGGAACATTTCGCCCCGCATCTGCTGAAGTTCAATTTAAGACCGTGTTATTACCTGAGAAAATCTTAGACAGTATTTCAAAGCAGAGCTGTAGAAACTTGAGAACTGCAGAGAAATCGAAGACAAGTAATTTGAGATAAGAAACTTCTGGCATTCGGGTTTAGAAATCTGTGTAGTGGAGAAGTCTAAGAGAGCTTAGTAGACAGCGTATTCGGCTTTACTTGAAGCTGCAACAACATTCAGTGTGGTTGGAAACTTCGTACGTAGTTCAGTGGCTCTGAGTACATCTAAACTAAGTTATAATTACACCCAGAGAAGAAGACAGACTGTTTGAATACCCCAAACTGTAACCTATAGTGTGTTATAATAGGGAAGGATTTAGGAAATTCATTTTATCACTGTTGAGCGCCTGTTCTTACTCCATAGGCGGAGAACCTGATGATACATCAAACGAAATAATAACTGAGGAAGAAAATTTGAGAAGAAAGCGTTCCAGATATAAGTTTAGTATACCTCACCGGCATTTGACAGTTATGAGGACTGAGGAAAACCTGGGAGAAATCTTAGTCAGGTAGAACGGTTCTGGCGGAATTGGAACCGTGGACCTCCGTAGTGGGAGCTTCACATGTTAAGGCGGAATCATCGTGGTCCGATCAGGAAATTAATTAGTGGTGCTTCTGTGTTAAATGAAAATTGTATGCAATTATGCCGGCCTGGGTGGCTCAATTGGTTAGACGCTGGCCTAATGATCCCAAGGTCGCGGGTTCAAATCCGGTCCAGATCGATGGTATTTAAGAGTGCTTAAAAATGACAGCTCCATGTCAGTAGATTTACTGGCATGTAAATGAACTCCTGCGGAACGAAATTCCGACACACCGGCGACGCTGATGTGATCCTGGCAATTGGCAGCATTGTTAATCAACAAAATATTTGAATATTTATATGTATGCAATTATTCTATAGCAACATATTTCTAAGAATGGTTTGGGGCGAACACTTTTTGTAATGTCAGGAACAATAAAGGAAATGTACAATTATTACTCAGCACAAGATTATCCCAGTTTTGAAAGTTATTATTTAGTTGTTTTTTTTTTTTTTTTTTTTTTTATTTAACGACGCTGTCAATTGCCAGGATCACATCAGCGTCGCCGGTGTGCCGGAATTTCGTCCCGCAGAAGTTCTTTTACATGCCAGTAAATCTACTGACATGGAGCTGTCGTTTTTAAGCACACTTAAAAACCATCGGCCTGGGCCGGGTTTGAACCCACGACCTTGGGATCAGCAGGCCAGCGTCTAACCAACTGAGCCACCCAGACTGATCAGGTTTTGAAAGAATAATACAGGTAAATAATACTTAAACTAGCCCCCTAGCACAACAGCTCCTACGGGTTAAGGGACACTGGGAGTGAAATTTTGGTCAAAATTGTCAAAAAGTCGAAAATTGTTTTTTTTACCTTAAAATGTTCCTGGAACACCGGTGCATTTGGATCAGCTAACATTTTTCATATCCCCCACTCCATCTGGCCATTACGGCCCGTTCAAATATTGCTCTACCCTTAACGTACACAGGATGCTCCTACTCGCCTGTTTTTCTCAAAACTACATTTCTGCACATTCCAAAAGAAGGTCGTGCCTGAGTTTTGCTTCAAATTCAATGAAAATTTCCAAAAGTATTCATAAATAGCAGCTAAACAAAACTATGATTCAATATTGATGTTATCATTAACATGAATTCCAAAAATATTCTTTTTTGTATGAAAAAAATCAATAATTTTTAAGATTAAATTTTCTTTGTTATTAAAAAAATATGTACAGCATAATCAGCAAACGTATTTGAAATATCTCTTCATACAATTGTTACCCATGTTTTAGAGTATCAGTTCTGCCAATATAAATGAATTTTGAAAAGTCAATAGACGCGAGCTCTATTTTGAAAATGTGCCTATTAAATTCATAAAATAATTCATATATCCTAAACGAATTATCCAATTTTAATGAAATTTGGTGTACCTACCTCCTACTCTCATATAAATACAAACACAGTAAAATTTTCAGAAAAATCTATCAAAAAATGTGGAACTTTCAAATTTCACTCCCAGTGTCCCTTAAGGCTTACCGCCTGGCCGCTGCGTACCCCACCTCTGCCCACTACAGGCGTCACAAGTGGGGTGCAGTACTGGAGGGTGGGACGTTATCAGCTCCCCGAGCCCTCCCGGCCAGTTATGCGGCCTTCGCGACCTGGGGTCGCTACTTATTCATCAAATAGCTCCTCAGTTGACCCTCCCAACAGCGCTGGAACTGGACAAGCGGACCCCTCTGTCTTTGAATCTCAAACATTTTTGCTTTAGGTCCAAAAATATTACCAGCAATCGCTTTTTCGCTGCACAATAGAGGGGAAAAGCAAAAAGGTAGAAGTGCCCCTTCAGGATGGTTCCTTGTATCTTTGTGCCTTTCAGAAGATGCCCCTTCCTGCTCACTTTGTACAGGCTGTATTCTTTGTCTGGCAGTCTTTGGGTCCTCCGCCTCACCTTTTCCTCCCGCTAGTCGCTGTAAGACACAATAAATCCGTCTGATAGCCTACACGAGTACGCATGCTCCACTAACTGGAAGCGTCCCCAGCCTGACCCCCTCCCCCCCCCTCTCTCTCTCTCTCTCCCCCTCCTTTCTAAAATGTTAGTCAAGTTATATTCTACCAAAGTTAATATTCATGATCCTGAATTTTCAAACAACCTTGTAATGTAAGAAGCAAATGCTATCTTTGAAATCATGCCTTAATAACAAGGTTACGTATAAAACTAAACTCCTTTGGCAGATTAACAGCTGATGTTACAACTTGATTCCTTTGCATAGTACGTCTCGTGTTTAACACATAAGACCGGTTTCATCTACAGATGTTAAAAATATGCTAACGAAATGCTATGCTAAAGTGATAACATCGTGTTACCTATCACGACTCTACCGGCCATTATACTTTTCTTTGTTTTGTTTTTGTTTTTGTAACTTGCTAACTAACAGCTTGTTAATATCCCTTAATATTGCAACGAAGACTGCGGCTTCTGAATACATGCCTATGTATAGATGCAGTCATATACTAATGAGACTCGTTTCGGCAGAAAAGTGCATATAGCGCTAAGAAGTTGCATTTTCTGAAGAAGTATGTCTACTATTACTGAATGAAGAGTAAATTTTAACTCAAATATTAGTTCTTATTAAAAATACAATACCCAAGCCAACATTACAGTTGAGATTTGAAACATGGAATTCCCAATTTAATAAAAGGAGATAGATTTTATCCCATGACGAGATGAATTATTTGCCTTTTACAGCATATTGCTCCTTGAGCTCCTTAATGGAAGGCTTGTATCTCTCACTTGTTTAATAGAAACTCTCTTCAATTATTTTCTTTTTCAGTAATCCTATTGATATTCTGCCATTCTCACCGGCCATTAAACGAAGAGCCAAAATTGACGTAAAACCTTAGGGAGGGCGTGGATTCTATTTGGACAGCATGGCGTGTGACGGCGAATTTTGCCTTGAGTGGCGTCCCGTGTGTGACGAACTTCCAGTGAGACCTCTCCCTAGGGAGGGAAACTTGTATGGAAAGTTCCAGCAGCTTCAGAATCCCACACCTGGAGAAATTAAGGACCCCGCCTGTTCCCGACACTGCATCCTGGTTCTTGTCACCCTCTACACTCTTGGAGAATTATTCCTTTCCTCTAACAGGCTCAGTGCATCTAATGCACTCCACTCTACTTCCATAACTTTCACTAAGCGATATGAAATAGGTTTTTGCGTGACTATCTTATTTCCTCCTCCAAAATCGTACTATCCTGCGCATCTTTACAGTGCTTTTTCTATAGTATTATGACGTGTCGAATTGTTATTGATACATTCGCGAGCAACTTCGCTTGTGACAGTAAAGGGAAACATTATCTCCTAATTGAATAGAAATAAAGTGATAAAACTGGTAGAATAACTGTGAGTGATCCAATGCCAAACCTTTGTCACCTGATACAGAAATGAAATAGCCACAAGTGATTAGATTGGTTATATTTAGAGTTGTTAAGAATGTCGTCCTGAAACTTCATATTCAGTACTTCCAAGTTTACAGATTCATTTAGATAGAAAGCTTCTAATTGCTTGCAAATTGTTGCAGACGTTCTACCAAGGACGTCTGGTGTTAGGTAACTATTAATTCTAACATTCCTTAATTTCAGCTTCAATCACTGATATATACTTTTGTTGAACATACATTTTATGGCAATTTAAAGTCTATGAGCTTCTGAACTGTGTTTATAAAATCTGACTTAGTAGGCATCTTATACTTTCACGCTCGTATAGAAAACTGAAACAGAGTGATTTGGTGCAGGTGGTAGCGGATGTGACTTCCATACGCAAGGACGTGAGTTTGATTCCTACGACTAACCTTCCGGACCTTTCTTTTTCCGAAGCTTTGCTCCCTTTTTTGTCTTTCTCCTCGCTTCTCATTTCACTCCACTTTTCTTGATGTGAGTGTTGACGAGAGTCCCGGCGTTACATGACTGGGAAAATGACACATTCTGTAAACTCCGGAAGGAAGGCGGTCTCCCAGTGCGGGCCCCCGAGTGGGACGTGTTAGCCTACAGGAGGGAGGGAAGGGCAGAGAACCCCGTGGACCAGCTGTCACCGGGGAGTTTCAACCTCAAAAAACGTCGATGCCCAACCCCAGCTCTGTTGTGGCGCCTGACATGGCCGCCCTCCGACTACTCTCACCTCATCCCTCCTCCGGAGGCGCCCCTTTAGGCACATAAGAACAAAAGATCTATCTAGGGTCGAGACACTATGTCGCCACTTCACACCTGGTCATAATACGAAAAGTGAATCGATTCGATCTGCCCAGTGTAGATGCTATTGTGGCGAACAAAAGGTTTGCAAGATCCTTCCGCTGTCGACAAGTCCGAGAAAAAGGGTGCATTTCTCGAAAAACCTGGCTAGGTCATCGCCGGTATCAAGGCTTGGGGAGCGTGAGAGTCAGCTTTTAGTTAGTTAATGAGTGCCGAACGAGACAACAGCTGTGAGTTGTAATATCACCAAGGACTGTAGACTGTGTGAATGTCAATAAAAGAGAACTGTGTATTTGTGCACAAATTTTGGAAGAAAATAAATTGAGAAAGAAACGACTGAATTGGACTTCTGTCGTTTTCGTCACAATACTATTTCTGCAAGAACCTGCCTGAATTACCGTGGAGTAGATAGAAAAATAAGCGTTTATAAGAATACTTTGTACAAGAGTGAGTAGAGAAAGTCATATGAGTGAATACATCGTATTATTAGTTTTTCACCCTTATTTTAAATCCGGCGCGTTGACCTTGGAGGTTTTTCGTACCTATGTCCCGTACGGTGCACTCCCGGGTGAAAGAATGAGGCCGACCGAAGGAGTCACGACAGAAGAGACGGCAGGTTCCTACCATTTACAGATTGAAACTCTCTGCGGTGGGTAGTACAGACAGCACGGAAAGAAATAGGCACTGCCTTCTTGCGGATACCTCATTCCTTACCGTTTGTAGAGTACCTTAGTACGTCATGCCTTCATTTCCTTGGCTGATACTGTCACCTTGTGTTCTCTATCGAAGCAATAGAACATACCTATGCTGATGTTGTCAACTCACTGTTTAATTACGAATAAGTATAGCCACTTCCCTCAACTGGAAGGGAGGAGAGGTATCGCGTCCGCTTTCAAACTCCTGGAGAAAGATATCAGAAGACCCGCTCTATGCTTGGGCATCCCACAGGGGGTTCGGAGACCGGAGACCGCCCCGCCGAAGGACGAAGGTGACCAGAGAGCATTCTTTTTGCCTACCATGCAAAGCCGATACCTCCACTGACACTACCCTGAAAGAGACCAGCCAGATGAAGGGTGAAAGGAAATGAGAAGTGAAGTGGAATGGGAAAGCACGAAGTTTGGCGAAAACCCTAAAAAGACCCGTGGGTCAGGTAGGTTGGCAACTGAGATCGAAACCGCGACCTCCCGAGTATTGGTTTACAGGAAACAAGAACACTTTTTACAGCATTGAAAAGGTAAGCACGTAGTGTGTCGGTTGTTAATGGCAGAGCGAGCGAGCGAGCGAGCGAGCGATCGGGCGAGCGGGTGTGGGCAGCTGCGTTGTGTATTGCCACTGCCGGTTTACGACTGCAAGCGTCCAGAGATAAAATGTAGGCATGGTACTATCACATGGATGTTAACCATGTAATCAACGGAGTTTTCCAATCAAGTTGTTCACGGATCGAGCGCTTCACCCGGTTAACACAAGGGTTTGTGAATGCCTGCTACATATGCCATAACCATTGGCGTATTTCGAGTCTTTTGCCGTGCTGCGTACATACATTGAATATGTGCATATTTCATGTGCAGGGTCGTGGCGGGCGAGTCCGAGTAAGGTAACAAACCGCTGGCTGTCTCCCAGAAAGCGGAAGGAAAACAGTCGTGTAACTGCAGTGTGGTGGAGGCATTAAGTATGTATACTCTGCAGAGCGTGTGTGCATACAGGTGTAACTATCCCACCCCACAACTGTTACTGGCAAATATAAAGCCACGGAAATATGGACTGCTGAATTCCCACTAACACCGACTTGTGCAAATTCAAAGGGAAAATACCGACCATAGAAGTTCTTATTGTTCATCTGATATCAACAGCGCAGGTTCGCTGGGCTTATTATTAATTTACATTTCAATGCGGAGACCATAATTTGGGGCTGTCTGCTATACACGGAATTCATTTCTGCAGAGGTTAAATAGGTTTTAAATATTTCAAGCTCTTATAGAATATATGTAGCTTCTACTTTAATATTTAAATTGCCCTGAATACATACATAGATGTTCAGAACTTCGAATATATGTGTTAATAAAAAAAATCTGTACTTCATTCACAGGAATCTCTCTACCCACTATATAGCTTCTACAGCTACTGTGACAAAATGACAAAATCTAGTCCGGTTACTCTTCTATCACTTTATTGTCTTCTAAAACTTTATCACAAATACACAGGTTTCTTCTCGTCGTTAACACAGTCTACAGTCCTTCGTGCTAACACAACTCACAACTTTTACTTCCATAACCTTGCTCAGTCTTCACTTTCTCTGTCTCTTATGCACTTACTACGACGTTGTACGGCGCTTGTAGAATCTTCTTCTCAACGACCGACATATCTCTCACGACGACACACACACGCACAGCTGTCTCGTATTCTCTAACACACTGACTGGTTCATGTCTAAAACCACAAAACTCTACTCTACTGTCTCCTGGTCTCCTTATATATTGGGGATGACGTCACATGCTCCTTCATTTTGCAAACTTCTTCAAACACACCGGCAATGAGGCAGCTGGATCTTTCTCGAAGGCTCCAGAGAAATGTCCTTTTTGTGTAGCCGCTTCAATTGTTGTTAGTCACGTATACACAAACAGACGCGCCTGACCTTGAACGCCTTTGCCTCCTTGACGGCCCGGCAATTGACGACACTTTAAAATAGTGACGAAGTGCTGTAAATTTTCAACCAATAATAACGGATATATTGGAAATTAATTATGCCACAAAAAGTTATTTAAAATAAGTTATATGTTTTAAGAGCTCTACAGTTTTGTGTAGATTAATTTCTCTGTCCGTTGTGCTTTGTCCGTCACACAATATTATGGAAAATTCCTTCCGTTGAAGAGAATCTCACTGGGTATTCCCAGAATATTTCATTTGTCATATATATATGTTATTTATATGGCACTTCAATTACAATCATTAGTTCATTTTTAATAAGGGAATAAAATATTTCGAAACATTTTCCATGTAAAGAATAGTTTGAAGTAGAGGGTGTTTCTCAAAAAGTCTTATGTTTCATTCCTGGAAGATCTTGAACTTAAATACCCAATTTGGCATTTATCCAAAATTTCGCTATGCTGTTCTCACACACGCGCAAGCAGACGCACACAAACTAGCACATTATCGCTCGCTTATCTCGCTATCGTATCTTGGGTTATACCTCGTTACCAACATTAGACCGCGTTCTTATTTCATTTCAGTGAATGTTTAAACAAAAATAAGGTAGATCAGTTTTTATTCTCATTTATAAAATATTTAAATAAAATCATATTTTGTTTTTATTGTATGTCTTCAAATTCTTAAATAAACCTATGTATCTAGATTTATTTCTCCTCACTGAATATTTCGAAATGCAACAGAAATTAATGCGTTAGTACTAATATAATTTATTCTTTCATTCAAGCTTAAACAATTATGTTTCAGTTTTAGTTGCTTTCAATAGACATTTCCCGGAAAATACCCAAAATAACTCTCTTGGAAGTTAGACTACTGGCAACGTTAATATTGTTCTCGTAATGTAGAAAGAATCTCGCAGCGGCATCGGAAGAGGCAGCGCGCATTTTCATTTGCGACTGACACGCATTTACCAAGCGTTACTGTACCAACCACTTGCAGTAATCATACACAGTGTCTTTCTAAGGAATTTTCAGATAAATTTTAGCAGAATGCTAAATACACCTGGTGTATTTGAAACACGTCTTCTCTTACAGGCTGTCACGCTGAAACATATCGGGAGTTCAATATGTGGTTACGGTACACTAGTATGTCTTCAATAACAAACAGGCGCTAGATAAATATTGTTGTAGACCTTGTTTTGCTTGCAGTGTTTGATATGTCATGTGTCACTAAATACACAATAGATGCTCACGTAGGACATCAACAGAAGTAATTAACCGTGCAACGTTCGAGTCTCCTTTTTATTCATCCTTTTAGAGCATTAAACGGATCTCCTTTCCTAGTTACCAACACGAGGCTGTTTATAACCTCAAATAAGTTATATTTTATATATATAATTAAAAGATTAAAGAGTATAACGATATACAATGTGTGATCATGAATTATTAATAATTACGTGTGTGTGTGTGTGTGTGTGTGTGTGTGTGTGTGTGTGTATATGTGTGTGTGTGTGTGTATATATATATATACAAGTAATTATTAATATATATATACAGAATCATTCATATGAGAAAATTAAATGTTATTGTTAGGGAAGGAAGCTCTTACACCAAAACAATGCCTAGATTCTACACGATTGGATCTTAGTATTATATTACTCGTGCATTGTAATATATTGAATCATGTAGGTATATTGTGGTGTTGGTTGGTCCCATGGAGAGAGTTATGTTAAAGTTGGTAATGCTGTCAAGGCCAATGAAAGAAGTGGACGGGTAGAGAGTTCTGACAAAACGGAGAAACGTTCCCCTCTCTTCTAAGCTAACCTCGTAAGGGAACAGTCATGGAGCATCAGGTCTCTTCACGCACTATATAACCACCAAGTACTCTTTATGTAAATTATTTGTTAATTATGTAATTTTAAGCTCCTTTTTAGAGTCTAAATTAAACGACTCCTTTTTATGTTAGAAGTCTCTCGTGTTTGGTTGTATAGCAAATGTAACCTCTTCCAGTAATTCCTGGTACCGACTTAAGCTTTACCATCTGAAATGCTACTGCCCCCAGTCGAGGCCTATAAGAAGGTTTACGGCGATATAGATTGCGCTTTATAGTTGTCTGTTGTTTCATGAATTACCCATATCAAGGTTGGGGAGAAAAGCTCCCCCTAAAACACCGATTCATGAGCAGGAGGTCAGCGGTTCAAATCCATACCGTGTATATTTGCGGTGCGTATGCGCCGTCAGCTTTTAATACCAATGCCATCTTTGTATATACCCGATCATGCCAGACATATTGTAAAAATACTGCAGAACTTCTCTTTGCTTTGAAGGGTCTTTTCCCCATATCAAGTTCCGTCTTATTCGCTATCTACAGCATGCAGTCCACATTTATATTAATAACTTTTGTATTGAAATTAGTTGCTGCCGACTTAAAGCAATGGTATCAGCGCTATAAGAGTAACACAAAATTATATTTGAACACTTCATTGGATGGTTCAGATGCCTTTGGACGGCCATAAACATTTATGTAAAACATTTAAGAACGTGATGCAATTAAACTACACTGCAGGTTTCAAGAATCTCTCTCTCCCCATGTGGTTCAGATTTACATCATACAAATACTAAGAACATTAACTCTTTACTAGTGATAAAATATAAACCAGTATTGCGTGACAAGAGTGAGCTTTATGAAAAGCTGATGAAAAAAGTTTTTCCTTTTCTATTCCTCCTAATGTTCTAGTAATACATATGACACTTAAGATCAGTGCTCTCCAACTTTCTTATGTACTCGAGCACATCTGTTTCACACAGACAGACAGACAGACAGACAGACAGACAGACACACATAAGCAAACAAACAAACTCACCCTCTTTTCTAAAAAAAGTGTTCTTTTATTCAGGTGTACTGCCGGGGAAACCTCGATATAGAAGTTTTGGGTGAAATACATCTCTAAGTACATGTATGTCGTGGAGAAAGTAATGATTCAAAGCCTTAAATAGGAAACAGAGCCATCGTTTGTACCATGTCTTGGTACTGACATCTGAAAATATAATCAAGAAATCAGGAAGTTAGCAAGAGCAACTTCGTCTGACAGGCATTTTAGGAAGTGAAAGTATGGATTTCATAGGTCATCGTGTTCAGAGATGCTGGGTTCGTTCCTAAACACAGTTTGAAGGAAGCGCAACCAATGAAAGGTCACCAGGGCGTTTGACTTATAAAGATTAACTGAAGACACGAAAGTAGGTCTTGAGAGATGAAAGAACTGCAAAAGTCAAGCGGATATGAACTTTCTCACAAATAATTACCATTTTGCACTGCTATCATATCTTCCTTTCGGTAGACATTGGAGCTTCATTAACTGAATGTTTTGGCCTTTTGTACAAGTTTCTTCCATTCCAAGTTCTATTATTAATTCAATCCAATTTCATATTTGCATGGTTTTAAGATCTCTGCTTATATCACATTGTCATCTACTTTTAGGTGTACATTTTGATATATGTTCCAGAGGCTACTGTTTATATGTTCTTTTAATTGCCTTTCTTTCTGATAACCTATATATCCAAACCATCTTAGCCCCAGTGCTAGTACAACATTTATGATTGTTCGTCTTTGTTAAATCTTGTTGCATGACCCTTAATTTATATGAATCCTCCACTGTCCTTACTTGTCTTTAATTGGTATCCAATATTGTTTCAGTGGATGTTTCTTCAAATATTGAAAGCACTTACATTTGTAATTCTTTAAGCCCCACCAAGGGCTTACGGCGATATATTAACACCTATTAGATAACTGCATTATAAATTCTTAGTTTTACACATTTTAATGGCACTTTACTCTTTAAGATGTTACTATAATATATAAAATATGCTTTATTTCTCCAAATTACTCTCTTTTTTCTTCTTCCACTGAGTCATTGTTTACTAAAGACTCGAGGTATTTAAAATAGTTTAGTGTGTTAGTTAAATTATTTCTTATGATTGAATATTCTATTTTGATGTTTTAGTACATTTTAAATATTTGATTTGTCTTATTTATTAGTAGTCTAAATTATGTGGACCCTTACTTTAAATTTTGGAGTGTTTCTATGTCCATACCTTTGTCATCTATGTAATAAGGATACCAAAAGAGTTTGCTGTACATTGATTCAACCTAGTTGAATTTATTATTAAATCTCACCTTATATAAAGGTTTGCCATGTGACACAGAATAACTTACAGCTGTTTTTAAACGGATACATAAAACTTAAATTCCCCAGCTGATTCGTACTTTTTCCCGGTTAGACCACCCTTGATGTGAGATTCCCTTGTGGTCTAACCGGGAAAATATACTAATCAGCTGGGGAATTTAATGTTGTACTGGCAAGTTGGTCATGACAGCTTAGTGGTTTAAGCAGCCGCTGGATAAGCGGAAGATCCATGGTTTAAATTCCAGTTATGGCATTGAATTTTTCAGTCCTGATTCCACCTCTTATAGCTATAATCTCGGCTAATCTGTTCGTCGTAGGATTTTATATCTGATGTTCAAGAAAACAATAGACCTATAATTTTATTGTGGCATTCCAGTCTAACAATTTTTGTTATTTTCCTTGTTTCCTTCTTTTGTAAACTAGATGTATAATTGTCTGGTTTCCTTTATTTGACATTTATTCCTTATACCTAACCAGTAATTTATGTTAACTCACTTTAAGGGCTTCCACCAGCTTCTGGAATTACCAAATTTGGCTGCAATATTACCAAAACATATAGCTTTATTTTAACGGCTTATTTATGCAAGTAATTTCACTTACGTTTATTGCCTACAGGAATAACTTCATTTATGTTTACTGTGAAGTTTCTTACCTCGAAAATGTAATTAAAATACACTTCCATCTCCCCAACGCTACAGTTTGCTGAGTGATGATAAGTGAATTTTCTTTGAAATACAAACTTGGGCGCATCTATAAGTAATTAATTATAGGGATAGGAAGTACCTGATGTATCAAATTAAAAGTGTATATATATATCGATGAGATGGTTAAAATGTTTTATGTGAGTATCTTCCGTTTATATGTAGTTTTCGTGAAAGAACTCATTTTGATACGTATTTGACTACACCGCTATTAACTATGTCACGCAAGCACATCTAATGTAAACAGAGCTCTGCAGTAGTGGTGTGCTGGCACCATCATAGGAAGGCATGTGGAGTAGCTAAGTTTATCTGAAAAAAGCGAGTTTTAAGTAACATTCCATTCTCAATTTCTGGCTAAACTACTAAACTAATGAGAAAAAGCGAATAAAAATGGTAATAGAATAATTTGTCACACACATCTTGAAGAATATCCCTTTAACATATGGTGCATCAAGCATACTGCATCCTGTACAATCGGATGCTAGGGATATACTGAAATAAAGCCAAGTTTCCACCTCATTATGGAAATTGATGTTAATGGTAACACCTAAACTTAAACCTGCTAAGAGATGCTAAACGTTGTTGCCCTGAAGCCAACATTTAGAGGCACACTTAGAGCACCAGCAACTAACTTGTTTGGTTACAAGTTGTCCAAATATTTGATAATTTCGAGTTTGAACATGTTTAACCAGACAAAATTATGATCATTAGCTTGCTGTTTTTATTTCAGCTGCATGTATTTAAGCGCTTTTGTGGTGGAAAATATTGCCATGCTGGAGATGAAAAGAATCGTGAACCTCACATCTAATCGAAAGCATATTAATACAAATATTCAGACTTTTAGAAAATTATCGCATTATCAGAAAACATCTCTGTTAGCACAAGTAAGAAATCTATTTCCAGAAAGTATTTATGCATGAATTTAAATAATTAATGAAATGTTATTCTATAATTAGTCAAATGCATTTTGGACAGAAGAAATGCTTGATGCTGTTGTTTTCCTTAAATACATTTTTATTAATGTAACTATAGTTATTTATTGCTTTAATCTAGGATAAGGCAAGTAACGACTGCCATTACGCCGAGTGAGTTGGTTTTGCAGTAACATGCGAGGGCCATATTAATGGGATCTCTTGTTCGATTCCCGTCGACCACCCATTCTGACCTTGAGTTTTTGTGGTTTTCCTGGTCGGTAGGTGAATGTGGTGATTCTTTCTCATCTACCACGATTCTCTTCAAATCATTTCCCTTTCATTCCGTTTCCTTCTCATTTTTCAAACGTATTTCTGGGTTTCGTGGCGTATGGCGGTGTCGAACATTTGCGTGGATTGTTGCTCAGACGGAAGAATACTCCCGTGGATACTAGAGGGCTGCTTATTCGATGGGTCGTTCATCACCCTCTCTAGGTAGCTCCAGCAGTGGTAGGAGTTCTCGAGCGCGTGTTTACTACGGACTTCCGCTTGCCTCTGTGGCCTGTCTGTCTACAGCCTCCTGGGGTTCATTCAGTTCATCCCTTGCTCCTGAGGGTAGTAGTCGCAATGGATCCATGCAGGTATAAGTGTGCGAGGTGTCCTCTGTTGTATAACCTACAACTATAACTAATTATCTCACTTAACTGAAACTGGTACTTGGGGATGGTTTTTGTTTAACATTCCTCAATTCACCCCAAAGGATTAAGACGAAGAATAATTTCACGGCATTATTCTTAGAGTTGATTTTGTAACGCATTGTATTGCTTTTAATGCTGTAACGTTATTTTTATTTATTTCGGCTTAACCTTTTCCATAATATGGTAAAAAAGTATATTTGTTTCTACTCCACTGAACAGTTCACAGCTGTTGAAACTGTTCACACCTTCATCTAATTATATTTAACTCAGAGGTATTAAATCCTGAAGCCAAACTAGTGCAAAATGAGAAACAAAGAAAATAATTAAAGTTTTTCTTAAAGGACTCAAGTCTATTCTATAATTTACGAAAACACAAGTCAGACAGTCATACCCAAATCTAACCCATATGAAGTTTGTATCTCAGCGAGTTGCAACCCCAAATCTTGGTAAATGCTAGTCGAACTCACTTTGAAAACTTCATGGTGCTTGTTTTCTTTTCTGTTTACCATGATAAAATTTTATACGGTTTTTTTTTTTTTCAACTTTTCGTATACGTACTTTGTAGGTGAATGAGGAGATTTAAAGCACATTTGGTTGAAATCAAGTGGGTATTATTTTGTATTTACTGTTTTAATGGTGTAATACATGATTAGTTTTAGTAAATTAAAATGTTACACATTTAATTCTTTTCAGGTAATGACAACTTTAAATCTATGATTATACAGAACTATATTCGTCGAGCAGTATGTAGTGTTTAAAAGTTTAAAATTTGCACGTCGTGGAACATGTTATACAGGACTGATTTTAAATGTTTAACATTTTTTCTTGCAAAGTTAGATACATGTGACCACGAAAACTTAATTTCTGTTTCAATTAAGTTGGTCGAACATATAATAAAGTTTTCAAGTAAATTTGTTACATTGTGTATCAATTTTGCAAATTTTTGGGGCAAGTACCCTTAAATGAGCCTCTGCGTTTACTTCTAATGTTAAAAAAGTACGCAAAATATACCTTGTCTTGCTTTAGTACAGTTCTTTTGAAATACGAACATACTTATACACATGTTCACAAAATGGGTGACAATTTTTGTGTGGCCATATGATCGTAAGAGTGTTTTAATACTGTGTAAATACACATTTCTGAAAATGACACTTAAAGATGCATTTACTTACAAATGCCCGGTCAAGCCATTGGGTATTTTCTTGCAATAGAAACTATGATTGTATTCAAATAGACAGCCATCTGAATAGGAAAACATTAGGTTCCGCTCTGTAGCTAAACTCACTGGTGACACTGTTTCTAGTGATATTGCAGAACGTGCAGTAGAATTATAGAATTATTGCACTAAGCTTGGTATTCAACAATGAACCTTGCGCTTCAAAAGCATACAGCCCTGCAGCTAAGTTGGTTATTTTTGCTTAAGTAATATGATATGCTTTGGAGTATCAGATTTGTAGCCTAAACCCTGGTGGTTCGGCTATTTATGTGCATAAACCGTGCGGCTGTATGATCCACTTTACTAATGGAACTTACAATATAGATCGACGGCTTTCATCTTAATTACAATAGATCGTCCAGCTGCACAGACAAAAACAGGGAAGCTTCTAACACGTGGAATTTCAGACGTGAAATATATAATAATATTTAGGCAACGCAATTGAGTTATATGTATCTGAAGCGCACTGCAGAGAAAAAGAAAATGTTATATAATATTATTTATATTATTATCTGACGCTTTATGTGTATACACATATATACAAGTATATATGGGGTGACAAAACTGACAATAAAGCGACAACCTAATTCAGAGTTCTAAAACAAACTACAGGGAATTCCACTTAAAAATTAAATTTGACTTCTGTAACTTTAAATACATTCAATTAAAATAAATTTCCTACATCTTATGCTTGCTTCGAAGTAATTTCATTTTATTTAGCTTCTGCGGGAACCCAAAAACATTTAAAACCTCATTGGAGGTGAAAAAGCTAAGCGAATCTCTGTATATTCACGAGATTACGGCTTTCATTAAGATTTACTTTGCTCTTTCTGTGCAGGCGCTTGCAACTAAACGAACTTATTCATGTTCATCTGTAAAGCAAAAAGAACGTTGTGACTTGTACAAGCTTCTTGTTCAAAGAAACAATTAAATCTCTACCTCGATTAGGGAGTTAAAAAGAAGTAAACTCTGAACTTAAGCGTTTGCAATATCGTTATGATGTTTTACTAATAAGTTGTAATAGAGTTCTCCTACATAACTCACAGTTTAGCGTAATTTCTCGATGATCCCATAACCTAATTACAGAATCCCTTATTCACATTTCCCATGTCCCACAGAATATTTCTGCTTTCATTATTTATCTAGATGAACAGTAACAACCTTGGAGTGCATTGGTCCCGGGGGGACCAATTAAGGAGCTATTTGATGGAGAAGTAGCAGTCCCAGCTCGTGAAGGCCGCATAACTGGCCGGGAGGGCTCAGGGTGCTGAACACGTCCCACCCCCCCAGTAGTGCACGCCACCAATGACACCTTTAGTGGGCAGAGGTGGGGGACGCAGCGGCTGGGCGGTAAGCGAAGGCCCTTCCTGGGCTGTAGCGCTAGGGGTTTAGTTAGTTTTTTAGAACGGTAACAAGAAACACTTATGCAAATGCGACTGCTAAGTAAAAGCGACAATCCTCCATCTTTCGTTTTGCATATCAGAGAGACAGTATTGGTTACCCAAGTAGTTAAATGTTTTTGAGTTGGGTCGTGAACACATCTATGGGTACTGACTACCATGGCAAAGTTTAAAATTGTCCAAGGGCAGGAAGAAACCGTAAAATCTGATCTAAGGAGAGATCATAAGGATCGCAGATGAGCTACAAATATCCACACATCAGTGATTTCCAGAACAGGTGTAGATCGAGTGGAAGGAAGGAAGGAAGGAAGGAAGGAATGAAGGAAGGAAGGAAGGAAGGAAGAAGGAAACAGGAGCTAAAGCAGTAGAGAGGATGATATAATGAAACAAATTAAAAACGACTGTAAAGGTCCCGATTATGGCAATAACAAACATCATTTAGTTATTTGTTATAGTACTTATATTGAGACCGGCTCATAGTACAGTGGTAATGGCCCTGCCTCCGGACTGCAGTTCGATTCCCGGTACCGGCGTGGGGATTTTTCCCCGCTGGTAGGTCTTGTCAGGGGTGCACTCAGCCTCGGAATGCAACTGAGTAGCTATTCTGATATAAGGATAGCGTCCCTTAAAGATCAAATAGTCGTTTTACGATCGGGGGAGACGATGCGCTGACCCTCGCCACTATCCAGCACTACTTGGTAGCCTTGGCTGCTGCTGGAGGACACAGAGACCGGGCATTAGGGATACCCTCTGTATAGAGGAGACGCCCTAGGGATTCTTATTATTACTTATACTGAATCACCCACAGCATGCCTCCAATTGATAACTGCATTCAGTCATCGTTTTTATGACGAGAATCCCCCAAGGTCGTTGACCATATGAGAAGGGTTAAACATATACTATTTTATTGAAGAGGCATACCACAGTCAAACCTAATGGAGATTAACTTGTCTCAAATGCTCTGGAGTACTTACTACATGACTGTACTACGAGTAATTTCCATGCAAAATCCCTGGCCCTTCATAACAAGCGTCGTTTGAAAACTAATGTATTCAATTCATAAGAGAAAAACTGTCGTAACTCACAGAAGCAAAACACTAGAAACCAAAGCCGTGATGCTAAGGATTTTTATGCCTGAAAAGATCCATCGCCCTGCGCCGGGTTTGAACCCACCATCTCGGGAACCAGGGGCTAACATGTTACTCCTAGGCCACCGAGGATGACGTCTCAAACTCGTACGACTCTTGTAAATATGTGGCAGGAGAGAAACAGAGAGACACAACGGTTCGGTTAGCTGTAGAGGGAGGGTTCATACTATCTCACAGATTAGAACTTTTTGGAACGTTAAGATACTTAAAACTGACGAAAGGAGCCCAAACTCCATTGCGAAGCATGCTTTCACCACCCCTGCGTAGGCACTACAGAGGGTGTGATGTGAAGCAAAAACTAGTGGATGTCCGGGTGCGACGTAACAACGTTCCGGAAAATTAGTTTAATTCTTCAGAAAACTGATTCTGATGTGGAGGTCCATCTTGGCGATTTGTCTTCTTTTTTTATTTTGCCTCTAAAATGGAACGATAGCAAACGCTTTTCTTCCTCTTCTTCCTCTGCTTCCTCTTCTTCCGCTTCTTCCTCGTCTTCCTCCTCCTCCTCCTCCTCCTCCTCCTCCTCCTCCTCCTCCTCTTCTTCTTCTTCTTTCCCCACCTTCTTCTTATCCCACCTTCCATAATATACATAGTTATTAGATGAACGTAGGCCAGTGAATTTAGATATGCGTCTAAGTTGTGTAAAAGTTTCTGTTTAATATCTTCAATAGTCTGAGATAATCCATAATGAATGTAACACATTTAACGCCTTTAATCGCCCCCTTAATGAAGGTTCTCATACTCTCTCAACTTTCTCCTGCAAGTTTTAAAGCACGTGACCACTTAAGCTCCCAATAGCTCACATCGACCATCATATAAGATAAGACTGGTAAATCAATTGAGCACTGTCAAACTGTAAATTAACTCCAGTTATGTGTAAAAATACAAAGTGGAAACTAAAACAAATTGCAAATTATGTTTTTCCTTCTTTTGCTATTTTATTTTACGTCACTCGTCACGTGTCCACATAAGCGTTAGTGCTAGGCAAGTGCACCTTAGCTTCTATACGTGACAGCAGATGGCAGCACTGATACCTATCTATGGAAACCTTAGTGGTAGGCAACTACGTACTTCTGCTTCTTCGCGGGCAGCTGGCCCTGGCGCATTCGGCATCATGATTTGATCATCTGTGGACAGGTGACAGCGTTCTTTTTTACTGCCGTTTTATACGTAAGATGGAACTTTGGATAATGGTATTTAACACCCAATCTGGTATTTACCTTCTCGGTTGAGGCAAAGTAGAGGAGGAGGGGAAAAAAGAACAGATTGTCCGGCCATATGAGCCATATACCGCTCGGTAGTTCATCTTTATGGTACACCTTGGTGTAATTGAGACTGCTTATGAAGGTTCATTAGGATACATTAATAATAGGAGCAAGTTTAATATACACTCGGTTTTCCCATCATGGTAGGCTGAGATAGCATGATATTGATTTAACAACAGTTGATTTAATCTAAGATTTTCTCATCAACAGTGCGGCCTCTACTCACGTTGCAAACCATAAAAGGCAAGTGCCTGCTTGGGCTTGATTCCACACCTCATTGGAATTTGCTTTGTGCCCATAGTGTGCTGAGCTGATACAATTGAGTAATGGAGTTTCTCCTCTGGGATTAATTTCGCTGGAAGCTCTGAGATCATCTCCAGAACCCCTGTAGGGTGTGCTGCAGTATGATACTAACCTGTAACCTCAGGTAGAGCTCCTTTTCTGAGTAACCCTTATTACAAAGGAAACTTCCTTGTGTGCAAAGTGGTTTTGAGCTTTGAGATTTTAGCAGTGGCTTTCTGCAAAATGATAAAAATAATATCAATTCGAAAACAGTAATAAAACTTAGTGAACATGATATTTTGATCGGGTTGATCTGCCCTTAGTGTAGGACTCATATTAATGCCTAAAACTTCAATAATTATAAAAAACGTATCATATAAAATAAAATTACTTCTCCACTATTATTTCATATATGCCAACAAACTTACTGCTGGTGCTTTTAAACACACAAACCGTGTGTGTACAATGTTTAAGAGGTAGAATCGGGACTGAAATATGCAGTACCATACCGGAATTTGAACCATGGATCATCCGCTTATCGAGTGGCTACTCTAACCACTTAATGGTTTAAATCCCGAATATGGCATTGAATTTTTCAATCCCGATTCGACTTCTTTTACATCTCCACTGTTAACAGAAAAGCATTAACCTCAACTATGTTAAGTGGATGCGAAAGGTTTTAACGAATAAACCTATCAACGTGATATTTTGGTTAGTTCCAAACAAATATGCCAAAAAATGGTATAGGTATTAAACATTGGCTTAGTGTAAATTTCACCCCCTCAAACCTTTAAGTGTATAGCAGCCATAAAGAGCTTAACAAATGAAATATTATTATCATTATTATTATCAGCATTATCATGATCAAGTGTATAGCAGCCATAAAGAGCTTAACAAATGAATTATTATTATCATTATTATTATCATCATTATCATGATCATGATGATGATGATTACTATTACTGTTACAATTACTATTATTACTATTGTTATTGTTGTTATTATTATTATTATCATGATTATTATGATTATGATGATAATATTTTATAAGTGATTAACCTTGCTTTCTGATCATTTTTCTACCAACGGGGTTTGATTCTTGGAGGTATGGCACACAATCCCTTAGCCTTACACCGCTACATTATTGTTGGATGGTGGCATTATTTTAACACCATTTCCACATGTGCTTCAGAAGAAAATTCTGAGATTCATATGGGCTGCTGTGGAGTTTAGGGAGAGATGTAGGCAATATTTGTCAAAAAAAGCTTACTTTTTCCTATCTTTCTATTTGATAGATCAGACATTTGAGCACATTTTCTAAGGGTATGCAATTCATTTAAAAATGCAAACACCTCATCAGTTCAACTAAGACACGTCATTTTTCTAAACAGATACCAGCTGCATGTTCATTTCTGAGAGTTTATATTGTTTTTACTTCCACGTAGATTATAAATTATTTTAAATAATGCCAACATTATGACATTTGTAAATATACAAAGCAATGAATTTAAGGGATATTTTCATACCAAAACTGTAAAATAGTATAATAAGCATTATTAAACCTTTTGCTGCAAAGAATTAATTGTCACTACATAAGGAACTTGACCACAAGGTTTGATTACAATTTAGTGCTTGAATTCTGACTGCGGTGTATGAGGGAAAGCTTTATTTTTATTTATTTTTTCAGTGATGGTGTTAATAACCCAGTACATTTTTCAAACTTACTGAGTTAGCGAACATTTATATTTTAAATATGTATATCAAGATTGGCTACACTATTTACATTATCTTAACAACTTTAGAGCTGTATCAAATTGTTTGGAACTTTATATTTTTGTCTACCTGTCTTAACGGTGCAGGTAACTGATTTCAAACCCGGCCCTTCTTCTACATTTTCGAGTCATCCACCTTTTACCAGACTGAACCACCTGGTGTTTATATCAATCAGAGCAGAACTCATTAAAACAGTCTATTTGTGACTCGTCTTAGGTTTCACGCCGTACATAACATTCCTAGTTGATTCTCCTTCCTTTCTTGAAATCTCTTTGATCCCAGTGATAGAGGGAAGTGGCAAAAGACGAGTGCCATCTAATGCCAAATGAACATGAAAACTTTACTGAGAAACCTACATCATTACGATCTATGGGAGTAGCCCACTTATTGCAACCAAATGTATGTATAATGCGATGCCTATCAATCATTCATTAATTTATTTGGAAATGAAACAATTTTTCAATGTTTTGTTATCATTATGGTACTGACAGTCAGTAACAGTGTGTACTCGTGTGAAAAACAAAAATGGCCCAGGTGCGAAAGTCAATCTATCAGGTGGTGAGTTCAGTTTCATTCTGGATCCCATGGTAACTTCGAGATTCGTTCAGACCATCATTAATTAACTTCGTTCAAAATTGGCATGCCTATACTTTATGCAAAACAGAGAGTTCATACACAACAGATGTTTGTGAAAGACAGAGGAAACCAAGAACTAATGATTACAAATTGGAATTCTGGGAACTTTGTCACGCGCTCTGGCCATTCATGTAAAGTACTAATGAACTTATAACTCTACTTTTAGACTTCAAACAAATTGAACTACACGGACTTGGAATTTACAATAGTATATTTATTCGTTCTGTGTATCATGATGGTGGGTGGGTTAATAGTAGGAATGCATGTAGTTCAGATAAACCAGCAGAATGGACAATATTTTGGCTTTTTCTTGCAATCGTTTCACGAATCAAAGATAGAAGCGGCAGTGTCTGCACAGCTCTTTCGATAAATGGAACTGCCTTCGCAACTTCTACAGTTTTTCGAGGGATCTCAGGAGAAATAGAAATCTAATTCAAAACCTGGAACGATGAAGATAAATGTTGTTATCTGAGCGGTCAATGTACACGACCACCTAGCATTTCGGGAAGGCACGTGGACTATGCATAAGAAGGAAGGGAAGAAAAAGATAACGGAGCTCTGCTAGAGCAGAAAAAGCAAAAAGCATGTATTTATAGCGCTTTTGAAGGGTTGCATGCTCACCATTAAACCTCTGGAACTGGAAAACTCATTTATTTGTTACAATTGCATTATAATCAAACATGTGCATCTGTATTTTATATATGTATATATGTAGATGAACATATATATTGCTCCACTCAAAAATTCGACACCAAGATTTAGTATAAATACGTGTTTTCAGATCCCCAGAATAAAAATAATTTTAGAAAAAGATCTATGTGTCTACGTGTTTCTGAACAGCCTCTCAAAAACGAAAAGTTGTTTAAATGCCAAACCTGGTACCTATTTAATTCCAGCACTTTCAAAGGACGGAACACGAAGATTTTCACGTACTACTCTTTGCCACGTACCACCCACTACTCTTGACATGAAACATTTTTCTCAAATTTTGATTTCCTCAAAATAGGTTCTAGCCTGACTAAAGTACAATATGTTTAAGATATTTACATGACAAGTAAATGTATATCGTGAATTTTCTGGGAATTCCTCAGAAGTCCTCTTCATTCTAGATGGCTTTTACATAACCAGTAAACTATAAGAGAAGGACAAAGCATTAATGCACAAAAAATGTAAATCTTGTTAAAACACAATTTATGTCTAACACTTTCTTTTATTATTTTTGTGGAGTGAACCATTTGCGAGATATTCCTTGTTATATCTTTGAATTTTCCAGTATTCACAGTAGTAGGTACCGAAGTCTTCAGTTGTTTATTTATTTCTTGGCCATATAAAGAGAACGGAATTCCATCACATAGCGACCAGCTAAGATTTGACTATCGCTTAAAGGCTACTGTATTCCAATATCCCCCTATGCCTACAAGAAAATGAGCCGTAAGATAATTTCTGTAAATCTTTATCTCAAATAGCATGAAGTAGATAGAAGAATAACCATTTGCAAGGGTAGATCATGTGAGTGTAGCGCTTCAGTTGTTTTATAACTAGGAAAACCTTAAAATTCTGGAGGAAAAAAAAGATCTTACTGCAGGAAAAGCACAGAGCTTCTCAAAAGGCCAAGTTGAGTCAAACACATATTTTAGTAGTGTTAAATGTTTTCCAAATATTCTATTTTGTGCATTTAGATTTATTCCAAATGTCTTCTAACGGACATACTTGAAAGTTTTCCATTGTTGTTTTCACCCTTTCCTTTGCTTCCATTGCAAAAGCACGTTAGCGCGAATAAACGTTTGAATGTTGCTTCCGGATGTTGTAATCCTTGTAACATTTGTGGTTGTAACTAAGCACTTTTTGTCTAATTTGAAATCACTCCAAGATAAAAATGGAACACGAATAACGTCATAATTCAACGTATCTACACTCCTCATATAGAACTGAAGGATCACTTTTTAATAAGCA
Organism: Tenodera sinensis; assembly: GCA_030765045.1. Lineage (NCBI taxonomy): Eukaryota > Metazoa > Arthropoda > Insecta > Mantodea > Mantidae > Tenodera > Tenodera sinensis. Next base: position 101,090,191 of record CM060964.1, on the reverse strand, counting down.
GTATGATATATAACGGATGTGTCATTTTTCATTGGTAGACAAAGTCATGCTAATGTAACACAATATTCCTTACAGGATTTTGAAATGTTACTAACTCTAGGACTCTGCTTCGTATAACTAAGTACCATTTCCTATTTTAAAAACTGCTTGCCAACAAATGGGGAAATGTTGGTCCAATTCCCTGCAGCATTAGTGCTTAGAGTTGTCAGACAATCGTCTTCCAAGGTTAGAGGGTGATAATATTTTTTTTTTTTAGAAAATTGGAGAGGTATTAGTTTTAAAAATTTTAAATTATTTTATTGTTTTTTTTTAAATGTTCCCCATTAACATCAATACATTTTGCATTTGATGAAATCAATCCTGAGAGCAATGAGGCATTCTTACTGAAGCTCTTCAGAAACCAGGTTTCTATAATGCTCCACTGCTTCATCATTGATGACAAGAATGTGATCACACGCATTTTATGTTTATGTTTGGAAACAAAAAAGAAATAAGTGTTCTAAGTCAGAACAATCAGTGTGACGACGAGTTGTGATGGTGCACAATTATTTCTCCCATTTGGGTGTTTTTCACGGTCTCTCAATTATTTTAGGTAGACATTTTTGTAGCAATCGACAGTAATGGTACGTCAATCTTCTAATGCATTACGGACTGTTTTAGAAAAATAAACTAGCAATCATCTTCATATCAGCATTGCGAATTCCTCAGATTTTTGAAGGCTTGGGTTCAGTTCAAAATGACCCATTGAGTCGATTGAATTTTATTTTAAGAATCACTGCAATAAATCCAAGAAACGTCATTAGTAATGATATTCCAAACCAAATTTGAAGTGCCCTTTGGAATTTTCCAGAGTTTTTCTGCACCAATCAATGCGTTGTTCTTGATCGGGAAATAGTTATTAATGTAGTTAAGATTAGTTATTAATGTAGCATTGAAGAAGGAAGAATATCCCAGGATAGTGACAAAAATGCAGTTCTACCTGGCAAGATATTTATTGGTCGTGGGTTTGTTCTGCAGCAGGACAATGATCCAAAACATGTGCCTAAATTGTGCAGAGCGTATTTAATAGAAAAGAGAAATACGGGAATTGAAGAATATGATTTGGACAAAACAGTCATCTGACTTATATTTCAATGAGCTCTTGTGGGATGAACTTGACAGGCAGGTCAGAAAACTAATCTCAACTAATGCTGAAGATCTATGGAATAATTTAAATACTTCTTAGACTGAAATATCTGCAAAAATGCTGCAAAATCTCTCCAGAATGCAGCTGTTCTAAGGACAAAGGGTGCATAATTTGAAGGGGCTAAAATCTAAGCCGTATTGTGTATTACTTAATGATATAGAGAGAAAATATGTGTTTGTCATTGAAATAAAGCACATAGTTTTCCATCGGCGATCGACAATTTTTAACCGGTAATGTATATCATAAATAATATATTTATGCAGGTTAAAAGGTTTTTTTTCTGTGTTTAAAGGTATGAAAAGTATTTGAAGTGAATTTTGAGAAATAACTTATTGTATTTTATTTTTTACTTGTTATTCTTTAAGAGGTTGAGTCAGAAACTGAAAAATTCAATGTCATAGCCGGGATTTGAACCACGGACATTCCGCTTATCGAGCGGCTGCTTTAACCACTAAGCTACCATGGCCAACTTGCCAGTACGACATTAAATTCCCCAGCATTGAATTTTTCAGTTCCTGATTCAACCTGTTAAACATTGCCCACACACGGCTTGTGTGTTTAAAAACACCAACAGTAAGCTTGTTAGTATAAATAAATAATAATTCTTATTCTTTGTCTAGTAGTTGCAGTTTATTATCTGTAGAATATGTTTGTTATTCTAAATTAACATTTTGGCAATAAATAATAAGATCTGTAATAGTTGTGCCCTGGTATAAGGAATTAGCTGTCAGAATATAGCATAGAGATTTGATTTTATTCTCTGTGTGTATCCATTCTTTGGCGGCGCCGTGGCCGAGCAGTTAGAACGTTCGCCTGCCACCCAGATGGTCCGGGTTCTATCCTAGGGACCGGCATGTGGTATTCGTGGTGGACGAAGTGACGTCTGACGGGTTTTCTCCGGGTTCTCCAGTTTCTCCCGCCATTCATTCCATCAACTGCTTCATTATCACCTTTCTATTCATCCATTTCGCCTGAATTATATATAATCCTCTTCCTCACTCGCGTCACTCGTGCTGGGCTTGTAAGTTCTGGCGGTTGTCAGTCCTCCATACGGGGAAGGTTATCAGACAATAATTGAGAACAAGAAGTATCCATTATTTCTTGTTGCGAGTTCCCAGCCATATGCATTTCTAAGTCGATCTTTGAGTTGTTTATGCTTTAATGACAATTTAAAATCGTAAAAAGTCATAGCCCGGAAATATTTTGTTGTCAAATTCGTTTTTGGGTGAACACAAAATGTTTAAATGTTGATGACAAACAATTGGAAGAAATCGAACAAAATACAAGGTAAACGACTTGCAAAACATTATAAATTAAGTGTCAAGTATAAAGAAATTTAACTTTCTTTTATAAACATGGCATTCTAAAAATGTTTATTGTCACCCTCGTAATGGAGAATATCTAATAGAAACAAAAGTGAACGTACCCTAAGAATTCCCGTGAACCAATTTCTTTAAAATTTAAAAATGTACCAAAAGTATAAAGCCTACTTAGATATTATAAATAGGCATAAGATAACCTTCGTAATTAATTAACAAAGGTACAATTAAAAGCAAACATTAGCTTAGAAATTTATTTTATATAAATGGATAATGTTCGTGTGCTGTGCATTTTACCATGCGTCGTAACATTCACATGGTTTTCCCTACTCAGTTTTCTGTTACGCAATACATTCACATATCCTCCCCTATTCACCCTTCAACATATAATTCATATAATTTTCTATGACTGAAATAGAAATGCAATACATTACATTTACACGATTTCCTCTACCCACTTTTCTGTTATGAAACGCAATCACACTTTTGCTTCTTATCCTTCGTACGCAACAAGATCACATTTCTCTCTCTATTCGTTTTCATCATACAATTTTTATAATTTTCTATCATTGAAATAGACATGCAACATATTACATTCACATTATTTTCTCTACACATTTTATTCCATGAAACACAATCACTTCTTTTCCTGCTCTCTCTTCTATAAAAAAAATCCATACAATTTTGTATGTAATAAACATAGAAATACAATACCTTACATTCACACAGCTTTCTCTACTTGCTTTTCTTCCAGTGGTATTTAGGGTTGCTCAGTAGTCCTTTTGCATAGCATTTTATCGGTGTTTTTATTAATGTAATTTGTTTATTTTGGGTTCTTCGTAGTGTCCAAGGCAAGTCTCAAAGTTGTAGGAATAAAATCGTCAAACCACGGGCATCGCCGAGTACTTCAGCTAGTGAGAAAAAATGTTCTGGAAGTCATACACATTTCACAGTTGAATTTGCTGAAAATTCTCACGTTTAAGGAAGAAACCCACTTTACGACAATCAATGTGAAGGGTCTAGAAGAAACATTACACATTCTCATTTCTGTATACATGTCAGTCGTAAAATCTGAAAAGAGCTCAAGGTGAAGTGCACAGCTAAACTATTTACTATAAGGTGTATTAAAATGTATGACCCAGCCCATGTTTTAGTTATAAAATACAGCAGGCTCAGAGGCCATAAAGTGCCAGCTTGGAGAAGTTAAAGTTCCTGAACTTACATCCACTCCAGCAGAGGCGGAACAAAAGACACATGGAAGTGCATACTGAAAAGGAACAAAAGATGCATAGAAAAACCGTTCCAAGACAAACTTATACAGCACCTCAATATTTTCTTTCGTAACATAAAGTGCTTGGCGATCGTCTAAGGGCATAACTACCACCAAGTTCACGTCATCTTTATGGTTCGAATTTAGAAGACCACATCTGCTATAAAATATTTCCCATATTATAAACCTAATGGTGTTTAGGGAGTTTTCATATTCATGTATCCCAATTTTAATCCCTTTTCGTTGAATAGGATACTTTTTGGAAACTTTTGGGAACTTGGCAGATTTTATTAACCTTGAGTATAAAGACGTAAATGGGCAGAATTAAGATTTTTTAAAATTTAGTTATAAGAGAGGAGCGCTACATGTGCTATTCTTATCACCAAATCCTCGTTTGATCTCGTTGAATTTTGTTCTCATGTTTTGGTCGTCTCCTTAGCGTGGTGGAAGCACTGCTGCTTTACAAGCGAGAGACCCAGGTTCTATTCCCGGTATCGGCGTGGGGATTTTCTCCCACTGGGAGTCTTGGTTCTGGGTGCACTCAGCCTCATTAGGCCCTTGAGGGGCTAATTCAGGAGCTACTTAATGAAAAAGTAGGGACCTTAGTTGCGTAGACCGCATAACTGACCGCGAGAGACCCGAGCGTTGTACACGTCCCACCTTACCTACCTACTTTACCTACCTACCTCACCTACCCTACCTACCTTCCTACCTTACCTACCTTACCTAACTACCTTACCTACCTACCTACCTACCTACCTACCTTACCTACCTACCTACCTTACCTACCTACCTACCTACCCTACCTACCTTCCTACCTTACCTACCTACCTTACCTACCTACCTACCTACCTACCTCACCTACCCTACCTACCTTCCTACCTTACCTACCTACCTTACCTACCCTACCTACCTTCCTACCTTCCTACCTTACCTACCTACCTACCTTACCTACCTACCTACCTACCTTACCTTCCTACCTTACCTACCTACCTCACCTACCCTACCTACCTTCCCACCTTACGTACCTACCTACCTTACCTACCTACCCTACCTACCTTCCTACCTACCTACCTTACCTACCTACCTACATTACCTACCTACCTACCTACCTACCTTATCTACCTACCTACCTATCCACCTACCTTACCTACCTACCTACCTACCTTACCTACCTACCTCACCTACCCTACCTTACCTACCTACCTATCCACTTACCTTCCCTACCTACCTACCTACCTTACCTACCTACCTCACCCACCCTACCTTACCTACCTACCTACCTTACCTTACCTACCTACCTACCTACCTACCTTAATACCTACCTTCCTACCTTACCTACCTACCTACCTTACCTACCTACCTACCTTCCTTACCTACCTACCTACCTTAATACCTACCTTCCTACCTTACCTACCTACCTACCTTACCTACCTACCTACCTACCTTACCTACCTACCTACCTACCTTAATACCTAGCTTCCTACCTTACCTACCTACCTTACCTACCTACCTACCTTAATACCTACCTACCTCACCTACCCTACCTACCTTCCTACCTTACCTACCTACCTTACCTACCTACCTACCTACCTTCCTACCTTACCTACCTACCTACCTACCCTACCTACCTTCCTACCTTACCTACCTACCTTACCTACCTACCTACCTACCTCACCTACCCTACCTACCTTACCTACCTACCTACCTACCTACCTACCTACCTCACCTACCCTACCTACCTACCTACCTTACCTACCTACCTCACCTACCCTACCTACCTTCCTACCTTACCTACCTACCTTACCTACCCTACCTACCTTCCTACCTTCCTACCTTCCTACCTTACCTACCTACCTACCTTACCTACCTACCTACCTACCTTACCTTCCTACCTTACCTACCTACCTCACCTACCCTACCTACCTTCCTACCTTCCTACCTTACCTACCTACCTACCTTACCTACCTACCTACCTACCTTACCTTCCTACCTTACCTACCTACCTCACCTACCCTACCTACCTTCCTACCTTACCTACCTACCTTACCTACCTACCTACCTACCTACCTTCCTACCTTACCTACCTACCTACCTACCTACCCTACCTACCTTCCTACCTTACCTACCTACCTTACCTACCTACCTACCTACCTCACCTACCCTACCTACCTTCCTACCTTACCTACCTACCTCACCTACCCTACCTACCTACCTACCCTACCTACCTTCCTACCTTACCTACCTACCTTACCTACCTACCTACCTTACCTACCTACCTACCTACCTCACCTACCCTACCTACCTACCTACCTTACCTACCTACCTCACCTACCCTACCTACCTTCCTACCTTACCTACCTACCTTACCTACCCTACCAACCTTCCTACCTTCCTACCTTACCTACCTACCTTACCTACCTACCTACCTTACCTTCCTACCTACCTACCTACCTCACCTACCCTACCTACCTTCCTACCTTACCTACCTACCTCACCTACCCTACCTACCTACCTACCCTACCTACCTTCCTACCTTACCTACCTACCTTACCTACCTACCTACCTTACCTACCTACCTACCTACCTCACCTACCCTACCTACCTACCTACCTTACCTACCTACCTCACCTACCCTACCTACCTTCCTACCTTACCTACCTACCTTACCTACCCTACCTACCTTCCTACCTTCCTACCTTACCTACCTACCTACCTTACCTACCTACCTACCTTACCTTCCTACCCTACCTACCTACCTCACCTACCCTACCTACCTTCCTACCTTACCTACCTACCTACCTTACCTACCTACCCTACCTACCTTCCTACCTACCTACCTACCTTATCTACCTACCTACCTATCCACCTACCTTACCTACCTACCTACCTACCTTACCTACCTACCTCACCTACCCTACCTTACCTACCTACCTACCTTTCCTACCTACCTACCTACCTACCTACCTACCTACCTTAATACCTACCTTCCTACCTTACCTACCTACCTACCTTACCTACCTACCTACCTACCTACCTTCCTTACCTACCTACCTACCTTAATACCTACCTTCCTACGTTACCTACCTACCTTACCTACCTACCTACCTACCTACCTTAATACCTAGCTTCCTACCTTACCTACCTTACCTACCTACCTACCTACCTTAATACCTACCTTCCTACGTTACCTACCTACCTTACCTACCTACCTACCTACCTACCTTAATACCTAGCTTCCTACCTTACCTACCTACCTTACCTACCTATCTACCTTAATACCTACCTTACCTACCTACCTACCTACCTACCTTAATACCTAGCTTCCTACCTTACCTACCTACCTTACCTACCTATCTACCTTAATACCTACCTACCTCACCTACCCTACCTACCTTCCTACCTTACCTACCTACCTTACCTACCTACCTACCTACCTTACCTACCTACCTACCTACCTACCTACCTACCTACCTTAATACCTACCTACCTCACCTACCCTACCTACCTTCCTACCTTACCTACCTACCTACCTTACCTAGCTACCTACCTTAATACCTACCTTGCCTACCTACCTCACCTACCCTACCTATCCACCTACCTTACCTACCTTACCTTACCTACCTACCTACCTACCTACCTACCTTAATACCTGCCTTGCCTACCTGCCTGACCTACCTTACCTAGCTGCTTTACCTACATAACTTACCTACCTTACCTACCAACCTTAACTATCTGCCTGCAAGCCTACCTACCTTGCCTACCTTACCTAGCTATATGCTAAGTACCCCCTCCGACCTCTGCCATTACCTCTTAATTCATGTAATAAGAATCGGCATTAGACTATTAAAGAATTGAACAGAAGAATAACTGGAGTCGATTTTTCTTCTCCTACTACTCCTCGTGGGAACGTAGAAGATTAAGGTTAGATATTTACTCTTTTGAAGCTAGCCCAGAGAGAAATAGTATCAGGAGAAGGGACAGAATGGAAGAGAGAATGGAACGAATGGAAGAGGAGAAACAGGGATGGGAGGTGTGAGGAGAGACGGGAGGAAAGTCAGAAGAAGGTGAGGGAAATGGAAACCTCTACAGTTAATGGAATAACGCGACCAAAACTGCGTTACTGCTGTCTGCTCATACGGCATCCGTAACCAAGTATGTAATAATTTTGGATTTTGGTTAAATAGATAACTAACGCTAACGGGCTGCTGTGAAGCAGTGTTTTAAACAGGAGCTGAGAGTATTATGATGTATGGGTGGGTGCGAGTGCAGGTATGTCACCATTTTACTCGAGAACTGCTGTACTGTCTATTACGAAGGAACGTAGTGTACATCAAGTCCAATTAATCGAATTAGTTTGTGGCAAACTTTGGATATTCTATGGGCATCAGAGATGATGCAAGGGCGTTAAATCAAACAATCTCGCTTGCCATCGAAAGCAACTACCACAACCTATCCACCGTTTCGGGGTACAAGTTGTTGAGATATTCTCTAACCCCTCTACAATAACGGGGTGTTTGACTGTAAGACCCAACTCGAACTACAGACAGACGGCCACGCGAC
>CM060964.1:100979353-101076853 GCA_030765045.1 Tenodera sinensis | reverse complement strand
ATCTAACAGGATGTGTTGACAATCCTGGGAATGCAGATTCTGTTAATACACGCCAAAATCCTTATTTACCGAAGTGGTTTGTCTATCTCAAACTCTAGTTTGATTATCCTTACCGAATACAGGGTAACATAAGGAAGTTTGGGAACATTCACACGTGGCGAACAATATGGAACAGATTTTCACTCAGTGCTCCAGGCTAGACTTCCATACAGTTAAGATGACATATCTTCCGTAACATTGACACCCAGAGCAATTGTAAAGGGCGGCTATGAGTGGAAGTCCATTCCGCTGCTACAATAGATATCACTCCCACATTTTTCTTTCTTTTCATCCCTCCTGAAAAGGGATGGACTGGCCGAACGAAGTGGCCTATTGTGAAAGGGATGAGGAGCGAGAAGTAATGGACATCCAACGGCAGTCTATTTAACCGCGTGAGGACACACAGTTATGTGGCATATGGCATTATGAGTGCACTCCATTGTGTAGGTATTCCATATTGCAACAACAATAATGCGGTGGCGACATATTTCTCTCTAACGTTATCGCTATATGTCACTCCGTGGCGAGAAGAGCAAGGAAAGGTCCTAGGAAGGAGAAGTAACGAGCTTCAGAGAGTTATACGATATCAAAGACCACTGAAGTCCTTTTTTACTCCAAAATCCCACATGGAGGCCATTATAGTGGCGGTTCAGAGTGGAGCTAATAAAATAGCTGAAAGCGTAAGATATCTGCTGGAAGAAGGAAGTAAAATGGTGTGAAAATGGTTTTCGGAGGGGAAGGCAAATCTGTGTATACTCCGCGTATTTGAAGCGTGCTATAAAATATAATTTATCGTATTATCTATTACAGGTGGTGCTATAATGCAATTGCCAGAAATTTAAGGGGGTATTAAGAGCCCGTACCTGCCAATGTTAAACCAGCTACATTCATGAATCATCATCTCAAGCATATTTAAAGGTATACACAGATGAAATTCCTAAGTTCTACATCTTTGAACATATGTTCCTGAAATCTATATCTCAAGTATCACACCAAACCATTAGCAGTTATAAACATTTCCATTTCAATATTTACAATAGTTTTTTCAGATGATAACAGTTTAATAACTTGAAGCCGAACCACAATGGTGCGACAATTTCGTCCCTGTCCTATGTTGCAACGCCTGCTACAGTGGTGTAACTATGACACCTTATGTCTGAAGGTTTGCGCGGGTGTATTGTAAATAGCAACACCCGGTTAGTTAGCTGAAAGTGTTTAACGTTGGCTAAAATATTATTTTTGAACAGAATTGTCAACGGTTGATTTAATGAATTAAATCACTTCTATATGCGAAGTGTCAGTTGAGGTAAGTCGCAGAAGGTTTATTCGGACAGTTCCCTCGCATTAGCCACTATGCCTTTGTAAACCAAGCGTGTCACTGAGCGCTAATTCTGCACCTAATCTATCACACGTGAACATGATACACTAAAGGCAGCCAGCAGGTCAGTCATTTGATTTAGAATTCACGGGTACTACCCCTACCAACGTTCGTAGATGTATTAACCCACTATAAGTCATTTGTATGTTTCATCTAAACTAAACTTCCACGCTACCTCTAGCCAGATTTCAAGAACTGCTTCCATTCTAATCCTAAGGATTTCTGATTACGTGACTGCATTTTGACTGCACGTGACTGCTGGTACGAATGACTTTCCTTAACTTATATTGCTAATGACCTATTTATCTGCACAAATCCTTTAACCCATATTTAGTACATTATATATTGATTTAACATATAGAAACAATGTACTGTAGTTATTTTTCAATCTTGCATTCATTTCTTTAATTATTTATATCTTCCTTTCAATAATTACGGTATCATAGTTATTTTAATGGCAAACAAAACTAGTCCATAATATGAAACAAATTTTACAAATATAATATTTGCATACCTTGACTGTAACGAGTAGTTAAGAAAATGTTAAAAACAAATGTTTATTGGTGTTTAGTATTTAAAGCAAAAAGTGATAAACATGGGAAACAATATTTTCACTAATTAAGTATGTTAATTAGCTATTCTAAGTAATATTCCGCCAATGATAACGGACAAATATAAATCACCTATATTTTTATAGTTACAGTTTTCGATGTTGCTCAACAAAAGTTGAAGCAAATTAAAAAAAATTGCATTAAGCGAAACGAATAAAATGTAGTAAAACGGAAAACGAGGAAAACAGCTTTGAAATTCTAAACCAGCGTTTGACTTTGTGTGTAAGCATATTTAAAACTCCTATAAGACGTATTTATGCCAACAAACGTAAACACGCGAGCCGTGTTTGAGAGGTAGAACTGAGACTTAAAAATTCAATGCGACATTACGTGCCCTCATGCTTGACTTTACGATTTGCAATTCAAGTGCTACACAATGGCGGCATATACAGCAGTGAGTGTATTCCCTGGAAAATAAAGATCCTGTAAGTAAAGTGAGACCTTTTCGGTTGTTTATACTGTTATTGTCTGTACATAGTCACGAACTAGTACATATGCTAGTTCAACTGCCTCTCACCCCACGTCTCGCTGAGATGCAGAAACGCCACTGCCGTCTCTTGCGCCGTGGACTTTTGCAACTGTTTTAAGGCACGTAGGGTTATCTGCTTACGCCGATGCTGGCTGCAGTGGGCCAACTGGTATGTGGATAATTTGTAACATGGAACGCATATTCCCATTTTATTGGCAAAGCGTTAGCTTGTGCATATTTTGCCATGTTACAACTAAGAGAGATGCTTGACACCAAAACTCTAATTTCAATTTACTACTTGCTTGCTTATACACAGCTTCAGTTTGCTCTGTCTTTATAGAGAAATTCTACTAAGCCAACGTTTATTACACAGTAAAGAATTATACGTGATATTTTTAATTTAGTTTAAAACATATGTTAGAAAACATACAATTTTAAAATTTAAATCTACGAATATTCTTATAACTTACTTTTCTCAAATTAATTGTAAAGTAGCTTTATAACAATTTTTATTTTAATAAATATAACACTCGGTAATGTAAATTTACTAGCCCTTGAAAACCATAACATAATTCCTATTTTGGCATTAAGCTTCTCAATAAACTGTCATTGTAAATAGGAGTATTGACGCACAATCAACTTAAAAGAAAGCAAACTCTAACAGATCAATGCTTTTAGACAGTGGAAGGCTTTTAAATTATAGTATAATATAGTACAGTATAGCATAGCATAGTATACTATAATTGCATCTACTTTTACTATGTATTAATAGTTTTCATATTGATGTGTACATCCTTGTATGGCAATTAATAAGTAAATAAGCAAATATTGCTTTAACCTCCTGTATCTCCTTTGTAGCTCTAACTAAATATGCACTGACACCATTTTAGTAAAGAAGTTTTGTAAGAGTAGTTTGTAAAACAGATACAAGGTAAGCAAAAGTAAGTAGGGAAAATCATTAAAAGATAACCAGATTTTTGCATAGGCATGCGGTAAGTTTCTCAGTTTGATGAAAGTATGGGAAGTACGCTACACAACTGCTCTTGTGATAGAATTTCTGCTTAATAATCCAGAAGATTCCTTCTTTCTCGAAGGTTCGCAGCTTCTTTCTCACTCTGATCCAATTTGTCACTCTTCCGTTGAAGTAGTTTCCTTTTTACTTACGCGCCATAAGAAAAGGACATCGTTAATCAATGGGCTTGGCCCTCTGAGATAAAAGCTAGACGGGTCCTTTAACCTGAAACACATTCTTTCCCCTCGTTGCCTCCCTGCACATCCGACACTTCGTGGAGCCCCCTCAGAAATCAATTAATCGTTTCTTTGCTGCATGCTCCATTCAGTGCACGTAAGATGAAGTCCTTTCAGGAATAAATATTCAGGTTTCACTAAATTCAACAGGTTTGCCGTCTTTCCTCAATTATTTAGTTCCAGAAATCTTTGCATTCATCTTGTGATGGTATTACGTTTCAGGTTATTAAGGGGTAAAGCAAATCTGGACTTTAAGTGCGTTGCATTAATGGCACAGGAAATGAAGTTTCCTATGCTAAAACAAAGAAACTACCTCATACGGCACCTTTTAAAGTACAACGGTTGAGTTAAGGTGCCTTAGAAGTTAATATCTAGATATAATTAACATTAATTACGGCTCATCCAAGCTAACGGTGTCCGGTATACAGGATGAGTATACAGTTCACCGCTAAAGGAAAAATAGTTATTAAAAGCACCTGCACAGTCTGAAGGCAAGAAAGGAGTCCATTGGAGTAGATTATATAAGCCATTCAACATTGTTAGCAAATATTACTTAAAAGATAAGCTTGTGTCCTTCTCTAAACGAAAAACCTCTATTTATTTTTGACACAGTTGATAAATTGTAAAATAGTATTAAAATGGCGTTCGTCACATGACAGTTGGTCAATTACAACCCAAGAAGACAGAATGTAAATAGAAGACGCATCGAACCGCACATCATGTTACATTGGCGATTGATGTAGTGACAGATGGTGTTCTGAATCTTATTTTCGTTGTTATCAATTCCACTGAAATAACACAATGGTACCAGCCACAAAAAGGGAAAATAAATTACGGTTAACCTCTTTCGATGAATCTCAAGCGTCAACTTCACGTTACAATTTCTCGATTGTAATTAACATATTACGATACAACAAACGTCATTCTTAATGACACTGTTTATGTTATCGATTACGTCAATAATAATAATGATGATAATAATAACAATAATAATAACAATAATAATAATAATAATAATAATAATAATAATAATAATAATAATAATAATAATAATAATAATAATAATAATAATAATAATAATAATAATAATAATAATAATAATAATAATAATAATAATAATAATAATAATAATAATAATAATAATAATAATAATAATAATAATAATAATAATAATAACAATAACAATAACAATAATCATAACAATAATAATAACAATAATAATAATGATGATGATGATGATGATGATGATGATGAGGATGAGGATGATGATGATGATGATGATGATGATGATGATGATGATGATGATGATGATGATGATGATGATGATGATGATGATGATGATGATGATAATAATAATAATAATAATAATAATAATAATAATAATAATAATAATAATAATAATAATAATAATAATAATAAGGGGATTCGATTTAAAAATTCATATATTAAGAGACCCTGGAAGAGAAGTTTGAATTTTCTATAATTTTATAGGTATGAAATAAATACCTTGCACACTTAAGGGTGTTTATTTTGTTAACTAACACACAAAGTGGCCGCCTCCGTAGCGCAGCTGGCAGTGCGCTTGCCTGTGGCGCGGAGGACCCGGGTTCGATCCCCGGTACCAGCATGGGGATTTTATCCCCTCTGGGAGGTCTGGCACGGGGTGCACTCAGCCTCGTTAGGTCCCGGGGGGACCAATTGAGGAGCTACTTGATGGAGAAGTAGCGGCCCCAGGTCGAGAAGACCGCATAACTGGCCGGGAGGGCTCGGGGCGCTGACCACGTCCCACCCTCCAGTACTGCACCTCACCAATGACGCCTGTAGTGGGCAGAGGTGGGGGACGCAGCGGCTGGGCGGTAGGCCTTGGCCCTTCGTGGGCTGTCGCGCGGGGTTTACATTTACAACACACAAAGTTCCAGTAAAGTCTGTTTCATAATTTTGAGGGAATATATTCTCAATTTATTTAAAATTCAAAAATACCTTAATATTTAAAACATTTCATGCGCATCAAAAAGTAAAATATCGCAACAGTTTTATTATTTTATAAACTCTAATTTCCCAACAAACACCATCAATCTTTTTTGCTATGATGCACATTCAAAATATTTTAAACTTTCTTTTGTGTATTTAATTTTTTAAGGCTAAACAAATTTCCAGATTTTTAAAGAAAAGACTGAAGTTGAAGTTGAATAAATGTAGCACATGCTGGAAAAGTTCTAGGATCATAGCACAAAATTTAATGCTCATCGAGCAGATAATGTATTAAAAATGTAAAGTAGAGAAAAACCAATCTTTCCAAACACATGCATTATGTTCATGAATCAGGTTGTCTGTATGCCACATTTTCCTTCTTTTTCTAGTAGTCCCTCTCCTCAGATTCATAGCTGAACCGCTTCTTTTCGCTGAATTTGGTTAATTTTTAGCTCTCTTTGGCCCATATTTTCTTCAAATACTGCTGAAAATTTAAGCAGAATGGTGGCGTTTAATGTAGCTAACATGCCATTTAGAGCCTCCACATTACTACCAACCGATGACTGAAGGTTTGGGGAACAATTATATGCCTATAATATATTTCTATAATTATAAACCTAAAATGTATCTATCTGATAAATTGTTCGGTCATTTTCAGTCTCAGTGTCCCTTAATGTTGGAAAACATGTTTACTTACATTTCTGAATGACTATATCAGCTACCTTAATGAGCCCCTTACATGCTTATAAAGGTTGTTTTTGAATTCCCAGTTTTGCTTCAGAGATATTTTTAGTGGAAGCTGTACTTTCAAGAAAATTTACAGAAAAGCAACTTTGGTATAGACAGAAGTCCTCCGATGCCATAGACTGAGAATTCAATTGTGATTTGATCTTTCTGGCCACTTCCCCACGTGGCATTATAATGGGCGTTCACACGTGTGTGTAAATATCATGTGAAGTTTAGAAACTTCATTTTCTCACATTCTTGTTTTCTTTCATTTTTGTCAATTTAAAGTATTTCCCATAATGTAATTTCCGTTTCGTTTCTTTTTTAACTTTATGTGTTCCTTGAACTTGCCATTTTTAATATAATATAATTTGCAAAAGAAAAATTCCATGAAGTTAATATATTTGCTTCTACACAAAGCATTTCTTTGTTTATTTTAACTTTAAAACATCTCTTTTATACATAAGACTAAATATTCAAACAATGCCGTAATTATTACGATGCCTCCGTAACGTAGCAATAGCTATTAATGTCCTCATTTAATTAAAGGCTTAAATAGATTTTAAATAATGTAATACTTCCGGGGAATTAAAATCAGTGTACTCATATTTATGGTGACATTTCTTGTTGGGTCTTAGTAATAATGCTATTAAAAAAAACACTTTTTAACATATTTCGTTTGTTTTAGACTTCTTGTGCAATGAGCTCTTTTTTCTACTTTTTAATTAAATGTTATGATTTGTCTGGAAATGACAACTGTATATTTATAAAGACAGATAATACAAAGCTTTCTTGGAAATTTGAAATAGATTTGTAAAAGGTTCATCAAAGAGGCATTATAAGATTTATAATGGAGGTTATACATGAAATGCTCCGGAAATTAAAATCACTTGCAGCTCCGCAAGTCACCTTTGATGTATGATATCCCCACTATTCGAGATCGCCTTGAAGATTTACCGGGATATGACAGCACAAGACGCCTGCATGGCGAATGGCGTGATTGCTAACAGCGATAGGAAGAAAAGCAGTCTGTTTGCGTAGGAAATAGAACGAGTTTGCAGTAACTGTGGTCTAGCTTAATCAACTGTTTACGAAAACGATTGTAAGACCCTTTTACTAATTTTCATCGACGCAGAGTGAATAATAATTAATTTCTTTATACTTCTAATATGGGCATGATGTATGGTACCATTACAATAATATTAAACAAACTCAACACTCGTATATAATTGTTCCATAAAACACGTCAACTTTATTTGAGGGTTAAACGTTTATGCAACTGTGATTATATTCGGAAGAGGAAGCTGCTACCAACATAAAGGAGACAAGCAAAAACAAACGCAGATGGCAATGTTAGTACATCTAAACGAATAAAGAACGGTTTAGCGCGAGTTGATGATGCAGTAACCTTACTGCTGAGTGGTACTGATGAATTGTTTTGGGCACCAGTGAAGATTGTACCTTCACGGTTACTCCAAGTACTCAGCTGGTTCCTTTGCTTTTCTATTGCTCAAGACACTGAGATTCCTATCCCAGGGTGTGCGTGGATGTGGTTTTCAGAAAGGATTACATGGTTTCTTATCATAAAGTCTTTTATTTATTTTTTTAATTAAAGTCCTCCAACATTGTGTCATATTGGACCAATGAATGAAATGAAATGGGTGAAATGATGCTCAACTGAGCCCGAGGTCCATGGAGCTTTAAGTTACCCGACATTCGTCTTCTCAGGGTAGGGAAAACCTAGGAAAAAGTCTTTTAATGAATGTTTCAAGGGATTAAAGGTGAGATGTTGCCGACCGATGAAAAACTGTAATAACTCGCTAGTTAAATGTAACTTATGTCGGATATGAAGACTTAGATGAACATACTTTCCAACAGTATTGTAAATTGTGGCGGTTGGTTTCAATAAACAATCCAGCTCTGTTCTGCTCCTTAGACAGAAGCAACAGAGATCTCTTCCGAGCGGCAAAAGCGCCAGAGGATAGAATTCGCATACAGATTTATTTGTAAGAGGTAAAAAGAGTGGTCTAACGACAACAGGGAAACACCGATAAACAAGACCTACACACACTGTAGTGAATGTGCACGATTTTGATAGGTGTGTGATTCGGAGAATTATACAAGACTTTTGCTTACTGGGAAGCGTGTTCTTGAATACATTACTGCCTGTTGTTTGGGAGAAGATAAACTCCTCCACGGGGATGAAGTTCGCTTTGGAAACTAATTTCAGAGTTGGCTTTAAATGGAGGGAATGTCAAAACAAAAGAAAGATACTTATAGAACGTCCATCATCGCGGCTTGGAGGTACGGTTATGTGATTAAAATAAAGCATTTGCGAAAGAGTGGGAGAAGTATCTTGTATATTTATGAAAGCTCGGTTGATAGTAACATCACATTCGGCAAGTGCTGGCAAAGTGAGAAGGAATTTGGCACTCATATAAACACTAATGCTCGGAATATGCTGATAATAGTTCATGCAGGTAGTGTAGACGGGTTCATGGAAAATTCTCTTCTCGTTTACAAGGCCGGGACTACTGCAGGTGACTGCCATGGACAAATGAACCGTGTGAACTTTGAAAAGTGAATTTGAGAAAAGTTGGCTCGCAATCCCCCCCCCCCTTCTTCTTCTTCTGTTGTGTTAGAATACTCCCTATCACAGAGTGCAGATGGATAAACCTCCGTCTAAGAATGCTGTGAAATCTGCTATGATGTGTTTGCAGAACAAAGGACCTCAATGTGAAAATGCTATGCGTAAAACAGATATTTACAGAATGACTGAAACACAATTAAGGAGAAGGTCTTTGAATCGGACACATTTTTGGTTTCATTGGACCACATTCCCCCATAGATTTGTGATCTAAATCCCATAAAACTAGCTTGGATCAAGGTGAAACGAACAGTTAAAGAAGTGAATGTTACAGGGACTTATACTTACAGAAATTGCAAGATATAATGCTTGAGATTATATCCTTTGTGACCGAAACAGACTGGCATGGTTTTTGTAAACATGTAGAAATGGCAGAAAATGGCCGGTGGGAGAAAGATCGTATAGTTGAAAACATCGTTTACGTTTTGTAAGCTAACTATGTTGCATAAACTGAATACCATTTAAGTTTCGCTATTTTGAGTGACTTCTTTGCTATAATCTAGTCTGAACATATATTCAAAGGTAGGTGCTATTGTCGTAAGTGCAACTAGAAGCACGAGTCCAGCTTCAGGTATCGCTGTGCACTTGGAATCGTTGCATTCCTGCCAGAGACCATGAGCTGATGGACAAACTGTACATATATTATTGAACCAAAAGCTTCTGCTGTAAAAGAGAAACACATCATTTAAAGCATAGAACAAGCAATACTGCTGGCCAGTTATGGTGATTCCACATGAGCAAAATTAGACTTCCAAACTCATGAGGAAGGACCGTAATTATCGTTTATCCTGTGCATAAAATAGTACGTGAACATTCTGGTTCAATTGCTTATCATCTCATGTTAATTTTGCCTTTTTACCTTCTCAACCAGGTGTACCTACTAGCTAGAGAAAGTGTTCTATTCGATCCAAAAATTCGACTTCAAGATTCCCTGGACATGAAATTTTAATGTCCTTAAACCTTAAAAAGGCAAAGGGAATAAATACCAAACGTGACACAGTAGACTTGCGATTAACCAAGTGCTCATTATCCCAGGCTCCGAGTCAACTAAGGTGGTTGCTGGAAAATAAACATACATTATTTTTACATCAGTGCCATGCTAGGCTCCAAAAGAGGCAAGAGGTTAGCCCCAAAACTATAAAGTCTTTTTCAAAGTGTAATCTTACTTAATACTGTAATCGTTTACCTTTTAATTCAACTGTAAAGAACATTCACTGCAAATTACAAGAAAGTATGTTGTGATAAACAATTACTATACAGTTAGAGCCATTTCGGTCATTTATGACCCTGAAATAGTCTCGGTCCGAATTAGCTCGGATAACCAGGAGTGTACTGTATTTAAGTTTGGTATCTACCAAAGATGCTATACGAATATGTTAAAAAAATATCTCCACCCCAAACTACCCTTTACATTGAATCGTTTTTCGATATTTGAATTTCTCAAAAATGGCTGTAACAACTTCTATTAACTACAGTATATTTAAATATCTAAATTACCTATAAAATTTACATATATCTTGAATTTCCTTGCACTACTTGTGGAACTCTTCTTTCAGGATTAATTTGTGTATAATTTTGTATAACTATGACAGACAGAACTTACTACACAGGAAATTGTGTTTTTAACACACAATGCATTTCCCAAACTTGTTGTTACAAGATAACTGTTTGAATATTTTGAATTTTTCATTACTTGCTTTTGATGGGCTGTCACCCATCACTAGTTTCTCGTGATGTCACGGCAAGAGTATGGGGTTCCAATGGCAGTGTACAGTGGCCGTTTTTAACAGTGCCAAATCCCTGTACCTACAATGAAATATCTAATGAATGTATTTCTGCAGACGATTATCTCGGAACACTTAGAGAAAAGAATAAGCTTTTTCCAAGAATAATTTGTAACAGCCATATTGGAAGAAACGATTGTGTGAAGAGAAAATCACAGACATGTAACATTAGCATTTTATCTTATATCACATTTACTTACAGAAAAAGCTTCTGCTTCAACAAATATTAAGCAATAAACATAATTATTTTCTCCTTAAACATAACTCAGTTAAACCGAACAGTAGTCAGTAAATAAATATAATAGTTATACACATTTTAAGAAATAGTAATAGAAATTTACTACAAAATTTAATTTTACTATGTATTTCAATATTTTCAACGATAATAGTACTAATTTTAGTTGCGATGCAAGACTACTACTACTACCACTACCACCACCGTCTTTTAAGACGGTTTTAGCTGTCTACGAAAACATAAATAAGGTACAACTACCAGTTAACAGATTGCTTTAACTCCAAATAATTTAGAGGCAGGTAATTCATTTCATATAATAAAACAAAATGTTTGCTTGAATTTGTAAATTTTCTTCACAAACGATTGCTTTTTACCGTAATACTTAAACTAAATCACAAATGTTCATTTTGTAGCAGTAGTTGATTTGCTACTCTCGAAAAAACTGATAGTGGTTTCTTTGTAAAGTCATATCGCTAAAAGTTCCAGTTTTAACATGACCATGGGTCATTTTGAGGATTTAATGATGAAAATGTACATTCACTCGTAAAGGTAATAACACAGTGGATAATTTAACAGCATGTCCTCAAGCTCGTAATGTAACAAATTGGAATAAAAGAAACCTAATGTTGCCGTCTCCTTGACTCCAGTTCAGAGATACATACAGTAAGGCATTAAGTCAGAAGAACAAGCTGTTGTAAGAAGAAATAATGGTGATAATGGATACATTATGATTTTTCCTTAGGAAAAATAACCTTCTCCCTCTGTGTCCTAGAGAGCCAAGAGGATTTCATTTCCCTTTTTGAAAGTACACAGATAAGGCAATACAAAGGAAGAAAAAGACGAAGAAGTACATTACCCTTTCTTTTATGTGTTTATTTTCTTTCCTGTCGTTTTTTCCCTTCTTATTGCTCTTTTTGCCTACTTTCTGCTTTTACTTCTGTAACTCTTTTGAGTAACAAGAGCTAGGTTTCTTATACGTTTACAATGTACATAAATTATGCATGATATTGTACATAAATAAGTCAAGCTTTAACTCAAATCGACCACCATTGCTTGTTGCTGTAATTGCAAGGCAGCAGTCTTTTCAAAAGTAGCTAAAGTGGTATGCAGCTTTAACAGCCCCCTTGCTATTTTTCAGATGTAACGACAGCGGAAGGCGGCAGGAAGTGGAAGTTTCAGTACTCTTAACTTTTGCATTAGAGGCACTGCCTTAGGATATCAGGTAACGCATTAGCAATAACTCATTATTAATTAGATTGCATTTACCATAAGGACTCGAGAGATATGGTTCTATCTCCTCATAATTTTACTTGGTACCGCGAAGAAATAAACAGCTTTTTCTTAAAACCTAGGTACTTAATAAGTTATTTTGCAAATTCAGCAGCAATTTTTCCAATGATTTATACCAAAAATTCAATACAAAAGGAATAATGCAGAAGTTTATCGATGTCAACAGCGAATTTGGACCCCAGGTGGTTTAAGTCTTAATTTTTCATTTAGGAATTAGAAATAATTTAAATTGCACCTGAAACCTTTATTTAGAATTAACGCTTGTTATTTATGAAATTTACACCTGTTCTCTAATATTTGGTTAAAGTTTAACAAGTTATTAAAGTGAAAATGATTGTCCGGGCTTGTGGGCTGTGGACTCTGATCAGTCCTCGCCGAGATTTAGAATAGTGCTACGGCCATGCCACTGAAGACGTTCGACGCAACTTCGGACGAAGGAGCTCTTCCACTAAACCACGGCCCACATGCCCAAATAGCCATTTCCTATTTGATGACACCGGTAGTGAAAGCCTACGAAGCTTAATTTGTTAAGGCCACTAGCCAGTTCCTATGAGCCATTTGGTATTCTGTGACATCATAATACATTTTACTGAGAGGAAGAAAATTGTTTAACGATACCAAGAACCGGACAATGTTGGTGCTAGCAATGTGGACCTTAAGGGCTTCTTGATCTTAAGAAGTGTGGCGGTAGAGGTCTCGCTGCTCACGATCTCGCTGCTCGGCTAGCCATCGGGTCCATATTTTTTATTCTGGCGTATCTCAGGGAGTGTAGGTGCAGAGAAATTAATTGACGAATACTTAAACGAAAATACAACATGTCTGATCTTACTATACAACGATGTAGTCTCTGCAATTTCTTACTTATGTAATCACAGAATTCGGAATAGTAAAATATCGTGCTTCTTGTACAGTATTACGAAACTCTGTATAATTAAAGCCCTGTTGAATCCTGTTTTTTCAATAAGTCAAACTTCCAAACGGTTCGTCTACTCAGGAAAATTCTATATTAGTTATTCTTCCTAACTAAGCGTCACCAAGAGAAGCGACAAGCGATATGCGCCTATACGTTGTTTTAGATTTGGAAGTGATATACATGTAACTCAAAACAGTCGTCATATCCGAGGTGGCTCAAACACTTACAGTTTCAGAGAGAGTAAGAGTTGTTCCACCTCACACAAATGTAACGCTTATACAACATTACATTGCAAACAGAAATATACGCAAACGAGTACATAATACCATAACAATCTGTATGCAAAAGATGTACGAAAATGAATCACATGTCTAAAAAAAGTAGTAAATTAACAAGTCAAACATGACAACAAATTCTTAAATTTGGGGGTGTGACATGTGATTATTGCCACAGAAGTAACGGTAATAATCTTCTTAACCATAAGGTTACAGAATAGCCGTGATTGTCTCCATTATGTAGAGGGCCTACTATACTGATTTACGCCATATCATTTCCGTCATCCGTAATCTTCTAATATAATGAATTACTGTCCCTGGTAATTGGTGCTGTGTTCTAGCTTCAAGTGAAAGAACAGGACAGACAGTTTAAATATGAATGCATAGCAATGTATTCCTCCAGGCACTATCATTTATGGCTAGCCATTATAGAAAGTTATTAAGGACAGGATCCCTCTGAAAGAGAAAAGGGCGTAAACTCTCCAGAAAATCAGAAGTGATCGTTGACAGTATTAATCGCTATTACCTAATAATCACAGGAAAGCTCTTGCAGAACTGGCTGAGAGCTGAGATAATATAAACACATATCGATGGAGAAGGAGTACCAAAGCCCAGATGAGAGTGACGGCTGACATTACTGAGGCAGGCTCTTGCTTTGAAGACATTCCTGTAGTGGGCATGACACATTCTCAAGATGCAATTCTACTAGTTTGAAGGGCTGTCACACACCGATCCAAGGACTGGTAAGCACAAGGAAGACTATATTGTGAAGATATGACTTTCCACAAGTTTGAAAATTATGCCGTTATATGCAGAAATAGTATACTCCCCCATTGCGGGAGTAAGCCTTGATTCCAATATCTTAATATGCTATTTCGATATAAATATTTTAGCTTTACTAGTCATCATCTGTGATTTCATTAGATAACCAGGTTTAAAGCTCAATATAGAAAACTACAGCTGGATAATTGTTGTGTTGTTTGTAGTGTTTAACGCCCGCTTTTACTACTACGGCACCACAGGCGGTGACACTGATGATACATGGAATGAAGATGGAGCACCGGTGGAATGAGATGGTCTGGGTGGCTCAGTTGGTTAGACGCTGGCCTACTGATCCCAAGGTCGCGGGTTCAAACCCGGCCCAGGCCGATGGTTTTTAAGTGTGCTTAAAAACGACAGCTCCATGTCAGTAGATTTACTGGCATGTAAAAGAACTCCTGCGGGACAAAATTCCGGCACACCGGCGACGCTGATGTGATCCTGGCAATTGACAGCGTCGTTAAACAACAAAATATTTTTTTTAGGTGGAATGAGATGGCGGGGGAAACCGGAGAACCCGGAGAAAACCCGCCCAGACGCCGCTTCGTCCACCACGAATACCACATGCGGGTCCCTGGGATCGAACCCGGGCCGCCTAGGTGGTAGGTGAGCACGCTAACCGCTCGGCCACGGCGTCGCCACAGCTGGATAAGCCGATAGCAACAGACAGTGATAACATTACTCTCTAATTTGTTGTAAAGTGCAATATTCATATTATCCATTTATTATTAACAGAATTCTTAATTGATTGTGGGAAGTGGAGAAGGATTTCTGCAATTAACCCTAGCATTACCAAGCCCTATGCCATAACTTAGATTACCAAGGAGGCGGGAGTACTTTGGGACCACCATTAGTAACAAAATGTCTGAGTAATTTTTTTTTTAAAAAAAGATTTATTTTAAAATTGGGTATTATATCTTATCATGTTTATAAGGCAATAATTAACACTGTTTAACTATTCCTGTTTTACTTTTTTACATCACTTACGTTAATTATTATGCCAATCCTTATTAAAGAACTTATACTACCAACGGAGGTGACCATCGTTGGTAACAAAAATCTCAGTAATTTTTAGAACAAATTTATTTTAAAATTGGTTATTATATCTTATATTTATAAAGGAAATATTAACACTGTTTTACTATTTCTTTTGTACTTTTTTTTACATGAATCATATTATAGCTATGGGGCAGTACTTTATGACCACCTTGACATTTCATTGTTTCTCAAAGAGACTAACAATGACAACTGAAAAAGTGCACAATTCAGCAGTAGAAGCAGTGATTGACAATAACTATTAACTACGTGCCTTTAAACAAAAAAATAATATACAAAATTTAAAAATTACAAAGGTGGCCATAAAGTACCCCCTCCCCCCTCGGTAATGTGAGGGTTAAGCACATAATCACCTATTGTGCTTTTGAAAACCTCCAGGAAGAACGGGTGAAGTGAAGGTCACGAAGGTGATCAGTTTCAGGATGGCAGGCTGACAAGGGAAGGTCACCATACCATAAATGTTTATGGTGTAGGTATATTTTGTTGTTCTATTAACTGCGCTATGTGTGATTTTAATTTGCTAGACAACATATCGTGGCCTTCCCTTGTCAGCCTGTCATCCTGAAACAGACAAATAGTCAATAATATGATATGAAACCCTCTATAACAGAGTTTACCTATTTAAGTACACTATCTGGGGAGGGGGGTTGGGAGGCAAATAATATGCAAGTCAGTAATAACAGCTTGGTCAATGCATAGACAATTCTCGCAATGTGCACATTTGACGAAAGCAGCTTGGTCACAATTCTTATAGATGCACTTTTCCTTTAACCCTTCTTCGAAGCAGTACTCCAAGGGTGTTTGAAATACACCAGGCAAGTCCTTGGTATAGCCACATTGAAAAAATGCATATTTGATTAAGTAGGATAATCTTGCTGCCGAGAACTGTAAATACACAAACGATTGAAGGTGCAACAAGAAGTCTCTATAGCAAGTTATGTCATTGTAATAAAGTTACCATACTTGTATATGTAATAAATTTCACATTTTGCTTTCTTTTTTTATGGATGGAAAAATAAAACTTCGGGTAGTTGCACAATGTTTGTACACTTTGCTGGAATCAACATCTTCATGAATCCAACACCTTAAGGAACTGTAGAGTCGTATAGTTTGTCATCCCTATTGGCCGTCCAGGAGTCAACCAAAAGAAGGGTTTTCATTCTTTCTTCTACATCACATGTAGCTCGATACATATATGGAGGGCTTTAGCAGAGAGGGGAAATATACATGCCGCATGTATTCTTCCCTCTCCTGCCAATACAGTTGCAGCATAGCTGCCAAAACTTCACAAAGAGGTTTTCTGTCTAGTCAGAATACTGAGGAACAAAACGAAAATAGCTCTGTTCTATTCTCCATAACAACTGCCGAGACCTTTTGTCAGACACAGGTATCACATCCTGACGCCAGTAAGACCTCCCACAGGCTAAACCTCTCCCCAAGGAAAGAGGCATCTGTGAGGTCCTGTCACACCCGAACAGAGGGCAGACATTTTCCCAAAGCAAACTCTATCAACATACGCCTTGCCCGCCTTTCACACGCCTGATCCTTCGACCCTGAAACATGAGAAAATAAGAGGCAGGAAAACTTGTTGCATTATATAATCCACTTCAAAGATTGCCTACCAACCAGTTAAAGCCGCGCAAAAGCTCAAGGTCATAGTGGTCACTTCAATGGGAATACAACCCGCGACATCCTGAATGCGAACCTTATATGTTACCCTGGAGCCATCTCACTCGGTTAGGAACCTACAGTATTATGACAAATTTAAAATTTCACCCAGCTACATTGCCCACTCTGAGATTTACATGGGCACTAGCACATAGGTAGGCTTTTGTAAACGTATTGTTAATCTAAACAACATAAACCAACTTAAATGCAGTCCTCACAGAAAATATGTGAAGAACCACCAGTCTCTGCCTTTATGTATGCAGCATCTAATTCTTGTGCACGCAACACTGAATTTTATTAAAGTTAACAAATCCTGTTATCTTGAGATGACACATAGTTTCTCGGTAAAGAACCAATTTGCTAAGTGCCGCACGTCGTGTGGAAGGCTACGACCTCTTGGGACCCATTCTCGACAAACAAACTAGAAGGCTTGTTGCTTTGCATAAAATTCGAAGGCACATCCTTTTCAATGAAATGTACTCGTACGTACAAGAAAAGAGTAGCAGAAGCCTGAAAAAGCAGAGAATTGGTATCATCTTAATTATTCCAGTGATTTCATCACAGAAGAATGCAACGATTAGTTAAATATTATGAGTGTCAGTAAAAACAATATAATGATATTGAGAAAATGCGTGCACAGACTGTGAGCGGTATAGGTGTGGGATATTCTTGTAAATTACAAAACCGAGCAAGAAGACTCCGCAGTAACGTGTGAAATGAAATAGCAGTTTTTGAAAGCGTAGCTAAGTTCCTGCTGTACCAAAAATTATCTCAAGTTTACGGTATAACTAAAGTATATAAGTAAAACTTCCAGTGCTGTATTCAAAGTAATCCAAAATTAAGCTTTTGTGGGTCTTCTGTCTAGATCATAGTTGGGGGAGACCCGGCACATTGTGTTACTTCCCCCACATCGTAGTCTTAACCCCTTCCACTGCCTCACAGTGGTTAGCTACCAGGCCACGCCTCCCGTTGCTGTCTGTTTAAATTTGTTTAAGAATTGTTTTAAATTTGTTTTAATTTTATTGTTTTTATTATTTTCTTTATATTATAAATTGTTAAATGTTTCTTTTTTTATAAATTTATTTAGAAATGTTATTGTATTTTGATTGTTTGAAATGATTTGTTATTGTTTCATAGTATTTGTATTTTTGAGAGTGATTATGTGTGAAATGTTATTATTTGTGTTTTTGTTTATATTTTCTTGTCTGTCTGTTTGTTTGTTTTTTATGATATATAATGCAATTTTTTCCCTTTTATTTTATAATTTGTTATATATTATATTATTTTGTATTTTTATTTTATAATTTATCTCTAAGGTATGTTGTATGTATGAATGTGCAGAATAAACAGATGTTAAAAAATCTGGCATATTAGCCCTGGTTTAAGTAATTAGGTGCCAGGGTTATTGTACATAATTTTATTTTACTTTATATTTTATATTTTTATATTGTCTGTCTACCTCAGTCAATCCTTCAAATTGTTTCAGTAAGTGGAGAGGGTAAATACTCGATTGCACTGCTGTCACCCCTCTTCCCCATGCCTGGATAAACGACAGTGTAACAGTACTCGATAAAAGGTGATGAAAAAAAAAAAAGAAAGAAACTTTCTTCTTGCTTTAATTACCTTTGCTACAGCTGGTTTACAACACTGAAATCCACTTCCTGTATACATTTTAGTGCAGTTATAAATCTTTATTTACCGTCTCTAGCGTGGTAAGGTTTCAATTAAACTGACACACAAAAATTGGTCACTCAATGTTTGGTCCATGTTGTAAATAAGCCCCTATCTTGGAAATCATATGCACAACCCACTAAACGCAGCGATCTATAGCAATGCTTTAAGCTCTGAAATGCTTACATATTTTGTTCCCGAAAGTGTTTTGAATTATCCTAAAAAAATAGAATACTTTGGTACCAGTAATTGTATTAGCTATTTGTTTCTCTTAACTCAATACACCGTTGCTACTCCAATCTAACCTGTGGCTACTCAAAGCCTGGTGATTTTCTGCTATTTACTATCCTACATGTCTGAATCTATGGTTTTCTTACGCGTTAAACTACGTCTTAGAGCAGGGGAGGACAGATAGTGCCTGTGTGAAGTCCGCTCATACCACTGAACATACTTGCACTAAAGATGGATGGATGGATGGAGTTTAGGGGCCCGTCGACAACTAGGTCATTTGGGCCCTAGGTCAGAAAATAAAAAATCTAAAACTCGCCTAAAAACTGCCTAAAATGTGAAGTTTAAAATGACAACTAAAAACGCAGACAGATAAAAACACCAAACGGCAGATGAGTGCGCTAAGTTATAACTTGGTAAAACCATTCATTAAAATGTGGAAAAGATCAAAGCTAAAACACATTAAAACTAACCACTTAAAACACTAAAACGTAAAACACAAAAACCTATGCTAAAAAATTTCACACACTAAAAGCACGTTATACTTGCTTTGCGAACCCAATTTGTGCAACGAACCGCAGCGCCTTACAGGCAGACACCGGGTCGTCACCCAAAATTGAGGCAAGCGTACATGCACTAAAGAGGAGTTCAGTGTGTGACGTCACAGTGCTCTGTACTGCTGCTGTAGGAGAGAAACTAGTTTGAGCCTTGCTGGATGCACCAATGTGGGAAAGACAGTCCACATACCTGGTGTTAATAACACAACTAATATCTTGGAAGCTGCAATATTAATGGTGACTGCCTTAATTACACTATTCGTCGCAATTTATAAACAATTACATTACGGCTGTAGGCTGCAAGAAAATAAATAACAATTCTAGATTATGTGAAGGACAGTCATGTTATAAAGGAAACAGAACGGAAGATAATGTCATTTTCTCTGCAAATTAGAAGAGAGTCATACCGAATAAAATTAAGTGGATATTTTCCGTCACTTTCTGTTTCGTTTTTCTTCAGCTAGTTTATCAATATTAGACAACATGGTACTACACTGCTCTTGCTTGACGTCATACGAACTGATAGCATTGCTCTTCATTCCAATACGTCACAACGCTTGAAACTGTCTTCTTCCGTCTTTAATAAAATACAAATCAAAGACTGAGAGAGTATAGGTCTGATTCAGCTTAAGCCTGAAATATTTTAATTGCAGTCAACAGCACTCACGAATGTTAAAGCCATTTGTCTGAATCTATCTAGATAGCCATATTAGTCAATCACAGATATCCGCCAAAGGGCAGATCATTCAGTGTGAAGCCTCTTTTCCCCTTTTATCGTATTCGCATATGAACCACATATGTTACGTTACACATCAGTTGGTATCTTCTTCTGGCACGATACTGTCTCCAATTCTTCTGCTGTGTAAATTTTCTTTCCATTTTACAAGCTGCATTCTTTCCCACATCCATATTTATAGCACTCCCGTTTAACTCACTTCGTTACAACTTCAGAGTTCCCTAAACATATAATATAAGTAATACATATGACAGAAATTATTTTCAAACTGTTGGACATATTTGCTGAAAGATTTAATTTCTTTTAGTTAAAGGAACACCTGTACACAGCAAAATCATCTGTAATTTTTTAAATTCTGTCCTTTATTTTTTTATTAAAGGCATGCAGTTAATAGTTATTGACAATCACTGTTTCTATTACTGAAATGCGTAATTTTTCAACATTTTCATTGTTTTTTTTTTTTTTTTTTTTTTTTTTTTTTTTTTTTTTTTTTTTTTTAACAGTGAAATGTCAAAGTGGTCATAAAGTACTGTCCCATCGGTATGTGATTCATGTAAAGAGGTAAAAAAGGAATAGTTAAACAATGTTAAATATTACCATTATATACATGACAAGATATAACGTCTAACTTTAAAGTAAATTTGTTTTAAAATTCCTCAGACATTTTGTTACCATTGGTGGTCACAAAGTAACCCCCGTTGGTAGTTTAAGTTCTGGAATAAAGCTTGGCATTACCAGGGTTAAAAGAGGTTGTGGATTAAATAGAGTTTATCATGTAACGTTCCCTTGTAACTTATCGGTAAGGTTATCGAATCCTTAGCGCGTTGGTAGCGCAGCAGTCCTTGTCAAGCGGAAGACACGGATTCGATTTCCGGTACGGGCATGGGGACTTTGTCCCACTGAGAGACCTGTTTCGATGTGCACACATCCTCACGAGGTCCTTGGCAATTGAGGAGCTACTTGAGGGAAAAGTGGCGGCTCCAGGTTGCGAAGACTGCATTTGCCAACTATCCACGTCCCACTCTCCAATGCTGCACCTCACTCATGACCCGTGGAGCGATCGAACGGTAGACCTTGGTCGCGGAATTTAGAGGGAGAGGAGAGAGAGGGTTATCATTAATTGGATAATTTCGCAACCAGATCCGGGATGGCAGCCTCGGGTCTCTAACGTTGCCAGGTGCCGGTGGGACCCTTCACAGACCCGTGCCAATGGAGAGGGCTTGTCCCATACAGAACCACAAAGCAAGCTCCACGGCCATACGTCTCGCCCACCGTCTACTCGCCTGATCCTTAGACCTTAAAACTTGGTAAATAAGGCTTGAAAGTTGGAACTTTGTGTGCCTAAGCCGCTGGTACTCAATGTCAATAAACACTCATACCGGGACAGATGTACTGTCGCTGACTACACTTTATGTTAACCTTATTTACGTTATACCCAATGCCCCAGTTGAGTGCAGGACACACCGGATACCAAGTTCCGAGCCTTGATGATAAATCTGTAAAAAAGTCTAAAAATACACAATTTACATTTGAGTGACTTGAGTTTTTTAGCATAGCATGGTAATGGCAGACATCAATTTTAACAGCGGCTGATAGCTGGCCGTTACTATACTCTTCCCTGTTGTACAAATAAATTATGTGGCCACAAATGATATTTATATCACGCGCTAAACAGCGTGATTTCACAGCATCCTTAACCATAAAACACCGCAAGCCGTGGCAAGTCTCTGATTGGATGTTCTGTTGAGTCACTCGCCATTAAATGTTGTATTAGTCATACTATAATTAACACCTACAAAACTCAATCCATATATGCTTTTTTCATATATAATAATGTTTCTGTTCTGGATTTATTTAACTTAATTGTGTTAACTAAAAATGACCGAAATGTCAAAGTTTTTTTTAATCCTATTGAGTATTTTATTTTGCCCAGACCCTCATAAAGAACTCTGAACTAGAGTTCTTAAAATTTAAATAAAGCCGTGCTAAAAAAGAAAGATAAGCCCTTTGCATTTTTTGATTTTTCGATTTCATGAATATCAGTCTATGAAAATATTTAATAAAATTAACCTATTATAGAATTCAAAAAACGTTTATGTCAGTCTCTTAAGCAATCATTCTTCAAGTTTTGCTGAAAATTAGAAGTTAATTGGTCAAACATTTTGATACGTGGAGCATTAAGCAACTTTAAAAAAATTGAGAAAGACGACTCTAAAATTGGAAAGTATATCGCTGTACTGTGTTCAGGAGTGTTTGAAACACCACAGTGTGATAAATATTACCAATATTAGTAAATCAAAGGCGCCACATAAAAATATGAAGCATCAATATAGTAAAAACCAAGAAACCCGATTTTTGCATGTTTTCCAGATTTTCATCTAGTTTCATGGGCGTTGCCCTAAAGGCGTTTGTTTCGCAAGTGACAGCTTTAGTCACAGATTTTTAAGAGAAACAATGAAAGTTACGTATATAAGCGATGTTTTCTTTCTGAAAATAAGTGGAATTACTTCCAAGTAATCCGTTCAAGGTAATTTTACATTAAGAGACTTTTCATTTTAAGCTCTCTAAGCCCATATTAATCAGAGCGATGACTTGCAGATATTTCCTTTAATTAACAGCAGTACCTTTCACTCTTATATAAACCTGATTAATTTTAATAAACGTATATCTCAGTACCATTAAAGGTGCTTCAGATAATTTCCTCTTCATATACCAGGCATGTAAAAGTCATTTAGGAAACCGTTCCAAGAAGTTCTTCATTTCCCAGCAATATCAGGAATACCTGTGGCTAAAAAGCTCTGGGAATGAGATTATAACAACTGAAGCTCGACTGTCATTAAAGTTAGTATATTTGAGGTTAAATACTTAATGAAATCATCACAGCTAATACTATATTGCTTATTATCTACCTGATTTTCAAATATTCGTGGTTGCTTTATAAACCAAAATGAAGAATTCCGACATTCGAATTTATACATGAGAATACGCCAAACAAATAATATGACAGGATAAATGTTGATGAAGTATTACATACGGCAAGACTTCGAAGGGGAGACTTAGCGCTTCGACGAATGGAAGATCTTTTGTACGTATGCCTCTGACGGGGCGCCCCCCGGAAGGGAGGAGTGAGGTGAGAGGAGACAGAGTTACCGGACCTAGGAATCAAGACAGCGGAAGGCAGGGTCCCTACAGTTTACAAATTGATTGTCCCCGGTGGCAGTTTGCGCAACCTTCAGGCTTACAGGGGGCGGGACTCTCAGAGCACCCTCAATCCGCAGGACGAAGATTTACAGAAAATGATTTTTTCCTGCCATGCAACACCAAGCCACCATCGGCACTTTACAACCTAGAAACAACGAAACATATGAAGGTGAAGTGAAAGGGTAGGGCAGAAAACTCGTGGGGTGTAATTAACCTGCCCAGCATTCGCCTAGTGACCACGGGGAACCCCCAAAAATCCCTTGGGTCAGGAAGTTCGGCTGAGGGCATTAAATCCACGACCTCCCGAATTCGAATCGCACACGTTACCGCAGCGCCACCTCGTTTGGTTGTAAACTTTGGTATCCTTTAAGTAATTTTATTCACGGAATAGTCCTTAGTGAATATCATTCGTGGTCACCTTTGCGCTTAGCTGAAGTAAAAGAGGAAGTATTGCCTTAAAAAAGATAGAATAAAATAAAAAACAAATAAATACACGATACCGGAAATGCCGCTTCGGGACTCCCTGAATAAATATAAAAAAAAAAAAAAGCTTTTTAGAAAAAGTTTCTGTGTGTTTGTATGTGAACAGCATAACTCAAAAACGAAAATTCGGTTAAATATGAAATGTACTTAAGTTGCGACACTACCATTTATAAGCCAATCCCTACACTAAACTTGGTTACTTTTTATTTTCTCAAAATGACTGTAACGATTCTGATTACTATAGCACATGGTTAAGGTACTTATGACAAATAAAAGTATATGCTGAATTTACTGTGCGTAGTCTGTGAAGTTCTTCATTCTTACTTTTGTGTAATTGATAAACCGTAAAGTAGTTAGAGTATCCTACTACATGAAGAGTTTAGAATTCGCTAAACCGCACAATTTCTGTCGGATAATCTTTTACGCCGTTAACCATATCAAGGTAGGTATTGTTTATTATTAGTTATTCTCACACAGATACTTATACCTTTTTAAGTGGCAAGAAGCTACTCGTTTTTCTCATAGTCATGCAAGGAGTATAGAAATTCAACTTTTTCTAAACTCTGACTGTTGTTTTAGCCTAAACTTTACTTCTTATAGCTAAGAAGAATATGTATATATGTAATGAAAGTATGTATCAACTAACAAACAATAGGTAGAAGAATAGCAGTTTGCTAGAATAGTTTTAGAAGAGTGAGTAGGAAAGGTCATATGAATAGAACATGGCCGCACCGTAGCCGAGTGGTTAGACCATTCGCTTCTCACCAAAGCGGCCGGGTTCGATCCCAGGCAACCACGTGTGGGATTCGTGGTGGACGAAGCGGCGCTTGGGTGGGTTTCCTCCGGGTTTTCCGGTTTCCTTCGCCATCTCATTCCACTGGCGCTCCATCTTCATCTTCGTTCCATGTATCATCAGTGTCGACGTCTGCGGTGCCGTATGTAGCAAAAGTGGCCATTAAACACTACAAAAAGAAAAGAATAGAACGCGCCAGATTTTTTCCGCAGGGAAATATACATAGATTTTCTCTGGTATGATGTCGTTAATACTTGAAACAACTTCATTTTAAGGTGGACTTAGGTATTTTAATCACAATTCTTTGTTGATTAGTCATTGAATGAGTTTATTACCCATTCATGAGCAACATGTGATGTTTGCACACTGATAGAGTAGCCAGTCATACACAGACAGTTGACTGCGTTGACAAATCCTTTGCTGATGAAGGAATAAGGGAATGGCGGTCGAAGGGAGGACACTTAACCATCCTAAGTGCCTGGTACAGCACTCCTCTTGTGGATGTTCGCTCAAAAAGTGCAGTCGCCTCATATAGAGCCTTTGTTTGGACTCTTGACCTAACTAACGGCCATTTTCATGGCAACGGAAAGTATACCATATACTAGTGCAGTCAGATACTCACTGTCCCTTAAATTCAAGTCCATAAATTTCGTATGCAAATTATAACTAAAGTAACCATATACCTTGGTCATAGATATGTGCGGTCAAACATATCACATATCTTATAAAAAAAATTTTAGCACTATTAATTCTTCGTGAACATGTAAATAAAGCCATACTTCACCCGCATTAAAATTAACAGCCAATTGCAGAAATTAACTCTACTAAAACATTTCGGAACAAACCTTGACATAGCGCTTTATTTTACCAATATTCGAACTCTGGATTGATTAACTACCTCTTCCAGATAGAAATCGGCAAATTCTTGTCCTTAAAACGCATTCATATTTGCGAACTTGTTCTGTTTGTTTTGTGGAGTTGTGTAGCACGTTCAAGTAAACCAGTTGAAAAGTTTGTTCCGCTTGGTTGCACACTGACCTATTTATATTTATTTATTCACGTGTATGTTTCCTCTTTAGCTGGATGTCTGCAATGTATCATTGTAGGCACCATATTTATATTTTAAATATGCTTTTAAATTGGCATTGCTTTTGCCAGTTTGTATTTGAACTCAGCACCACTTCACAGAAGAAAGCTAACCGTTCACCTATATTTTACGGGAACATTTGTTCTATAAATTTATTCTGCTGTTAAGTATATCAGCTCCTGTGTTATCAATGCACGTGGCTCCTTTCTTTGTAAATATATGGATACTTGTTTTATCAAGATATTTTGTGCTATAAATGACCTGTCTTCTCCGAAACTATTGAAGATAGACAAATGAACGATCAAACGTTGTTGTGGAGTCTTTTAAATTACCAGTAGAATTGTACAGCCCTGGCCTTTTGTCTACCTGCTTCTTTGACCTTATATATTCCTGTACCTTATCGCCAGTGCAAGGTTGACTTGCAGCCAAAGTGGATGTGCAGAGGTGTGATTTCCAAGTGTTTCTATTTTACGTTTAGTAAAAATATATAATCTCGTGAAGTTTTTGTAGTTTTGAGTACTATTCATACATAATACATACGACATTCAAGACTTATACACCTATTTCTCTAATTGACTTCACAAAAGCACTGGCTAGAGAACTTTCTGAAAAGTATCTCAAAGAAAGAATCATCAATGACCAATCGAAAGTACTCCGTATGGTAATCTCCAGGATTTTGAAAAAGCCTTGTCTTAAAACATGAATAATTTATTAGATTTAAAGAGGAAATGATGTGCATTGTACCCCGTTCTACTGAAAGGAAGACCAACGAGTGTTGTGTCAGCTGTGATCGCCTATTTGGCCAAACCTGTCGCTCTGTAATGGGGACAAGATATGTGATGAATAGGCTCCGAACCTTTATACAGCTATCGCGAAATGAGGTGATCGCACGTTACCTGCCACATGGGCAAAGGGGGTGTCACTGCGCGAGTACAGTGGCGCGCAAAACACACTGCCCAAAGTGTTCCGTAGTTCCACATAGTAAAATACCTGCAGCACGAAATCGAAATATTCACCTATTGCTGAACTTATAAATATTTTACTGCAAATGGAGACAGCATTGAATGTAAGTTATGCAACAACTTTATCTACAACTTTCGTGCATCGACTGTACTTAGACTCCTTTGTGCAGTGGTCAGGTAACAGATTAACCCCTCCCACTTCCTATAGCCCAAATGCCGCAACCTTTCGTTCCCTGTATGAAGATTTGCTCCCTCGTGATGAATACTGGACACTTGTAAAATGAAGCTGAAAGAGATTGAAATTTAAATGTTATTAAGTACAATGTAACTGCAACTATTTAAATTTACTATTAATACAACATTTTATAATTTGGTGATAGTTACCATATTTTTAAAATATTCATGTAGCATCGATTAATTTGTATATAGTCATTTTATAATAACTTTAAATGTTTCTTCTTTTATGAGAATTTTATTATTATATAAACAAAATAAATGGTGTGTTTAATTAATTAGTGGTATAATTTTCGAACCCACATCATTTATGTAACAGAATAGCCATAACACCGTTTGAGGGTTAAATTTTAACATGATACAAAGACCTCTAAATGCTCTCGTGTATCTACTTTGCTCTCAATAAGATGGTTGGTTCAATTAAAGGAAACCAATTAGTGAGCTTAGAAGCCATCCATCTACATTCCAGGGCAATTTAGGCTTGATATATTAAATATGTACTAAGATAAAGGGGGATGAGTTTAGCAAATTTAACAGTGACGGTATTAATCTTTAATTTTCCTTTAACGTTTATGCTATATAGATTCTAAGCAAATGCAAACCTGCGGCACATTTGTGGCGTTCTTGAACTTGTAGCTTGTTCCTCTTCATTGCATAGGAAATATGTGGCTATTCAACTTTTTATTACATGCATCGTAAGTGATCTTCCAACTTTCACTTTCCTCTGGCTTTAATGATGATGTGTATGTATCCAGATGATGAAGTGCTGCTTACTAGCAAGGCGCTTCAACACGAAAGCTTACACCTTGAATTTATCGAGGGATTTCTCCATGAATTTATTTCCCTCTCATCTCATTTGTAAATATGTTCTGAAAGTATCCCATTGAAATCATAAGAGTGTGCTGACGTTGGCATATACACACTTTGTGAGTCATCGTACTAGATTTTACGTACCAATCCTCTTATTCATTTAATTTGTATTTATTTGCCTGTCCTGGTGAAGTAAAGGGCTTCAGGTTAACTATTAATTCAACCAGATTTGCACAGAAATTAACAATGTAGTTACACAAAAACAAGGACAATGAAACTAAATTCGAAAAAAAAAGTCGCGATAACTGGAACAATCTGGCAAATAAATACAGTAACTTAGGTTTTATCATATTTAAGTGTCTTCAAATGAACAAAGAAACATATTACAATCCTCGATTTGACACTTCCTTGTTTATCACGTTCACTGCAATGTTATCTCTGACATTATATCTTATAATCTGATTTAAACTGACTAATCACTACGCCACTGAGAACTACTGGTTGACATCCTCTATCACCATTCTATAAATACATTATAATCCACTGCAGCATCCCAGCCCTTATATTCGCTTATATTCCACTGTTAATAAACATGAAAAGAATGTATTTATTACCTCTTGCCGATATGCAGTCAATTCCTTTAGAATGTGTTACGATGGCATTGACAATTGAGGAAATTTAAACATTCCGATAATGAAGTGAGGTTATCGTCCTTGTGAAACTTTGATATCTGCCCATTACTTTCTTCTTAAAGTGAAGGTAAGTTTGTTATAAGATGAAAAAGATGCGACATTTTATAAACATAAGAATGAAGCACAAATTGTCTACTGTTTGCTTTTAATTTTGTTTTAATTTCAGCAGACCCCAGAAATAGTGTCGCGACGCCGGGCGCGGCGCAAAACAAAGTACAATCGGGGCTAAGCTACTTCACACCACACATCAGGTCGGCGAGCAAACAAAGGCGCCCCAGGTCAGGCTACCGCGCACGACTGGTTATGAATACGTGACTAACAACAATCGAGCGGCACAACCAAAAGGGGATTTCTCCAGAGCCTTCGAGAACGACCTGGCAACGTCATCGCCGTCGTGTTTGAAGAAATTCGCGAAGTGTCTGTGAGACGTCAACCCCGCTATATAAGTAGGTGAGGAAACAGTAGAGAGAAAGTTAGGGTTGCAGACATGAGTCCGTCAGTGTGTCAGTGACTGCGAGACAGCTGTGTGTGTGTGTCCGTGTGTGTGTGTGTGTGTGTGTGTGTGTGTGTGTGTGTGTGTGTGTGTGTGTGTGTGTGTGTGTGTGTGTTTTACGGTCGACGTGAAAGGTACGCTGCATCTCGAAGTGCAGAAGATTTAACGACCGTCGAGCGATTGTATCATAGGAGTTAGTACTTGAGAGACAGTGAAAGGGCCCAGCCGAGTCTACAAGAAGAGAACAATTGTGAGCTGTAATGTCACGAAAGGTTGTAGACTGTGTTAGCGTCAGTAGAAGAGAACTGTGTTTTTGTGCAAACACTTAGAACAAAAATAAAACTATAGAAAAGTAACGAGACTGATTTTGTCGTACTTTTGTAGTGTTTAACGCCCGCTTTTACATACGGCACCACAGGCAGTGATACTGACGATACATGGAATGACGATAGAGCACCGGTGGAATGAGATGGCGGGGGAAACCGGAGAACCCTTAGGAAACCCGCCCCTGTGCTGCTTTGTCCACCACGAATCCCACATGCGGTTGCCTGGGATCGAACCCGGACCGCTTTGGTGAGAATCGAATGGTCTAACCACTCGACTACGGCGGGGCCTGTCGTTTTGTTACAGCATTTATTGGTGTTTTCAAAACGTCACATGACCTGCACTTTAAAAAAATAAATGGCTCATAGAAGAATGGGATGGTTCAGAACGATAATTATATATTCAAGGCTAACCTTTCTGTCCTCTTACATAATTTGGTTCTTGATTGACAGTAAACAGGGTCTTTTGTCTAACTGGAAACATGCAAAACAATGCGAAACGGACTCATCTAACATGCAGCATTAATTGAATTTTGGATAAAGTTGATTTACCTTAGGCAGTAATCACGTTTCTAGTATATATAGCATGACTTGGTGACTCACTCTCGGATATTACATTTGCCTACTCCGATGACCAGAACCTGTGAATCTAGCAGAAACAAACCAGAACTCAAGTCGTGATATAATACAACGCACAGGAGTAGTTGTTCTGTCCTTGTATGTGTTTGTTTGTGTTTACGCAAGTTAAACTTGGGTCACGAGCGCGCCTTACAGGTGCCATAAAAATTTTGTTTTATAAATGTACAGCAGGTAATTTTCTGGTCCCAGGAGCTCGCAGCGCAGAGGGAGGAACAGATAGATGGAGAGAAGTTGAAGGAAGTGAGAGAGAAACACGGGGAGATTGATAGCTAGGGGTAGAGAAAAATAAGAAGGGGAAGAGGGAATATTACTTGCAACTCAGAATTATTTACAAATGAGAGTTTGATAATGCAACATATCTTTCTTTAAAAAGCAATACAGTGAGCCTACATGTGTATCAGTTTACAAACAACTAAGACATGTACGAAGAAAACATTATTTTGAACTTGGTCCTGCTTTAAAAAATCAGTTAATTTGGCTTGTTCCACTTTTCTTGCATTAAGTGCATACACCTCATTTGGTTACTGATGAATATACGATGCGAAGTGGAAGCAATTCCTAAGTATGAAGCAATTTCTGTTTTGTGTGGATTTAGTTCCACTTCTCGTATGAGTTTTACTTTCTGATCTGGTGCAACCTTTCCGTTTACTGTTCTCCGTGGTTGATTAAAATCAATTGAGAACTGAAAAAGAAACCGCTGTTTATCCGTAAACACCAGAACATATTTATGCTTACTTCTCATTTGTTGCTACGATGTTGTCGCGCCCAAAGCCGCCGGCTCTACCAGGAAATGTCTTTGTCTTTTGTTTTCGTGGCCGAAAACCGCCCGCTTGCATCTTTGTCAACAGAGGTAAGGAAAATACGCCTGATTCCTTTAAGTTAGCGTGTGCCATATGCATATTATGATTACATAAAACTCAGTTCTATTTCACTGAAGTTTAATACGTGTAACAGAGAATTACATATAAATGCATCTCGTATAAATAAGGTTCTATTAACACGTTTCTAAGTTACATTTTGCCGGGACGTATACAAATTTACGTCTAAGTACGAATTACTTAGTACTGGGTTACGTATAAAGCAGGTTCAACTCAACGTGAGAATCTGGGGGCTCTGATAGTTGATGCAGGAGTTATTGACGCGTAAGAGTAATAAATAGTGCTATAACCCAATGATAGGGAGAGACGTAAATAGTTGTAAAAAAACAGGTAGTATATTAAAATCAACGTATAATGAAAAAAGCATGAGCTAAAATTTTGTCATGAAAAAGAAGTCTTTAAACAGTTCCGTGTCGAGAAAAAGGCAATTACAATAAGTCGATGCAACTAAGGCATTTGGGGTTCTAGTGGACTCATTCAGCAATCAATTTATTAGCTTAAGGTTGGAATAATCAATACGCTTGCTAAGGCACCTTGGCAGCGTTCTAAACATTAGAAAAGGGATGAAATTCTTAGAATGTAACAAGCCATACACTAAAAATTGCGTTTCTGGTGCAAATATGAACTTTAGGGCTGGGAACGTAATTTAGAAACCCTTGTGGGAAGTTATAAAGTGGGTGGGTCTTATGTTGATAAAAGCCGCGCTTTTTATAACATTCCTGTCTTTACTTAAATGCCTTAAATTCTTACAGAAGATCGATTATTCGTAGTCCATAGCGCCTAAAGACCACAGTCGGATTATACAAACTAGGCGCTCACCGCAATAGAGTTCTGCTAGCAGCACTTCAGTGACGCACGGCAGATTATGCTTTTCATTGTTACTACGGAAGCAATTATTTTTAAACCGCAAATTATTGATACGTCAGTAGAGAGTAGATATGTGAGTGAGTGAGTGAGTGAGTTTTGTTTAAAGGCCCGTCGACAGCTACGTCATCA
Organism: Tenodera sinensis; assembly: GCA_030765045.1. Classification (NCBI taxonomy): domain Eukaryota; kingdom Metazoa; phylum Arthropoda; class Insecta; order Mantodea; family Mantidae; genus Tenodera; species Tenodera sinensis. The sequence goes on along the minus strand of CM060964.1, from coordinate 101,044,941 downwards.
GGACCCGTAGTTATAATGTGCAATATTGGAGACAGCAGCAAAAAGTGATACACTGGGAGTAGTTTTCATAGTTTTATAACAAAGTAGAACGTTCTACTTTCACAACAGAGACACAAAACGATAAAAAAGCAACAAGAAAACAGGAAAGGTGGAAAACTAAAAATTGCTTCCATATCGTCTCATAAGAGGGCAATAGTAACCATGCGAGTATGTTTCGTGATGGCACGTTGTTCTTACAGTCCACAAAGGACTTTCACAAATTACTTGAATGGTTTACAACCTGTAGGCTGTGCAACATTGTATTCAAGGTGAAATGTTGCTTACTTTTACACTATCAATTTAATGAAAATTGATTAAAATGTTGTTCGCAACGTAACCTTGGAAAGCTTGAATGAAATGTAAAAAATGTACCGAAACTTTACAATTTTTTCGTTAGTACTCGGTAACGCAGGGCGGCTTCTTTCGAATTACGCTCAAATATTATGAATGATTGTATATAATATACAAAGTTTATACACATCTGCAAAATGGATGAATAAGCGAGTGAGTGAGTAAGCACGAAAGTACCTACCTACCTACCCACCCACTACCCCACCTACCTACATACATACACACAGACACACACATACACACAAATAAATCAATAAGTAAGTGAATGAGTGAGTGAGTGAGTGAGTGGGTGGGTGAGTGGGTGAGTGAGTGAGTGAGTGAGTGAGTGAGTGAGTGAGTGAGTGAGTGAGTGAGTGAGTGGTTGGGTGGGTGGGTAAATAAATGAGTGGGTGAGTGGGTGAGTGAGGGAGTGAGTGATGGAGTGAGTGAGTGAGTGGGTGGGTAAATAAATGAGTGAGTGGATGGGTGGGTGGGTGAGTGGATGGGTAAATAAATGAGGGAGTGAGTAGACAAACAAACAAACAAATAAATAAATAAATAAATAAATAAATAAATAAATAAATAAATAAATGAATGAATGAATGAATGAATGAATGAATGAATGAATGAATGAATGAATGAATGAATGAATGAATGAATGAATGAATGAATGAATGAATGAATGAATGAATGAATGAATGAATGAATGAATGAATGAATGAATGAATGAATGAATGAATGAATGAATGAATGAATGAATGAATGAATGAATGAATGAATGAATGAATGAATGAATGAATGAATGAATGAATGAATGAATGAATGAATGAATGAATGAATGAATGAATGAATGAATGAATGAATGAATGAATGAATGAATGAATGAATGAATGAATGAATGAATGAATGAATGAATGAATGAATGAATGAATGAATGAATGAATGAATGAATGAATGAATGAATGAATGAATGAATGAATGAATAAATAAATAAATAAATAAATAAATAAATAAATAAATAAATAAATAAATAAATAAATAAATAAATAAATAAATAAATAAATAAATAAATAAATAAATAAATAAATAAGTAAATAAATAAAAAAATATGTAAAAAAGACTAAACATTTTAAAATGTCATACATATGGATTTAAGTGCGATTAAAGACTATAAATCTACTTTAGTTCTATGTAGCTTTTATAGCTGCAAGAACTTTAAAATCATTTCTTGCAGTGATTCAAATGTGTGCCTGGAAGCCTAGCGTATTAGAGATTCTGCTCTCTACTATCTTCTCTCCTCCGTCCAGCCACCCTGAGTACCCTCTCACCTCACCCCTCCCTTTCGGGGGCGCCCCGTCGGGTGCATAGACCCAAAATATTTCATTGATTGAGCTGTTAAGTCCCCCTTCGAACCTTTTCATAGTTATAGCCATAGTAAACCTAGCTTCCTATAAAATTGCACTAAACACCATAAAGTTTGCCTATATTAAAGTGAACAAACCACTGAAGAAAGGCCTCCATAATCCTAAAATATTAATGTAGTCACACAGAATCAGAATAGAATAACGGAGTGCCTTTAAACACATTAAATGGGTTTTAAATAAAGTCAGAAATAGCCGTTTAACTTTTAAACACACTTTTCTGGGGTTCTTATTTATTTATACATTGTCATTCTCAGATTATTCCACACCATGTGGTTTTCGGTTAAATAAATTACATTTTGTACACTTAGGTTCATTTCCTTAGCACGGTAGTAGCGCTGCTGTTTACCAAGCGGAAGACCCCAAGTTCGATTCCCGGTATTGCGTGGGAATTTTCTCTCGTTGGGAGACCTGGTGCAGTGTGTACTTAGCCATGTTAGATACCTGACGGGTCAGTTGAGGAGCTACTTGATTGAGAAGTAGCGGCCCCTGGTTGTGAAAACCACGTCCCACCTCCAATACTGTATCCCAGTCATGACGTCTGTGGTGAGCAGAAGTGGGGGATGCAGCGTTGGTCGGTAGGCCTAGTTTTTCTCCCAAACTAGGATACCAACTAAATACACAGCTCTCCAGTTTATCAATATTCTCACGGTCATACACGAATCAATCAAAGCTTACTGAATTTTACTACTCATGATCGTAACAACACGGGGCTATGATAGCTACGAACGTGTACTGGGAACGGCAAGTAATGTGAATCAAAAGGGAGTAATTCAAAATCAAGACATTTTAATAACCATGATGTGTCACCTCATTAACCCTTTCAGTCCCGGTGTGTATTATAAGATACATAGGCTTTTTTGCCTATTTGTAATACTTTTAACGGTTTTTTCTGCTATATTCTTGTTATACTGTTCGTCACCAATTAAACATATGTATTTGAGATGTTCTGAATTGTAGAAAATTATTTTTTTTTAAGATTTACATTGTAGTGTTTTTTATAAGAAAAGAAGCAAAATCCATGCAACCGCAGTCAAATGATACCCCGTCATCATCCACGCGTGCCATCACACCGATTATTTTACGTGGGCCCTCCCCGTCCTTTACAGTAGGCACATTTGACTGCGGTTGCCGAGACTCGAACTCACGACCTCAGGCTTTGAGTGCATGGCCAGTGCACTACGTGTTGCCTTAACGATCATGGCAGGCTGAAAGTGTTCCAGACCGCCTAAGCTAAACCGGTTTCGAATTAGAGGAAGAACGGCATAAGTACCAAAATAATTCAGGACTGAGAAAGGGTTAGCAGGACAGTTTCACATACTGGACGCCAAGTCACAATCCTTCGCCACGGGAACATAAATGTAACAGGGTGCTACACAGAACTTTAGAACTACCATGGGTCAACGTGGAGTGGTTCACGCGATTGCACCTCCAGATATTTTCCTTGGGTCCGCTCACCCTTCCGGTTCCATAGCGTCATGGGGCGTTCTTGAAACCTTTGATCCCGTCTAACTCAGCAAGTCACTTCCTCTTCAGTGCTTCCACACTATTCGATTGGAAGCGAACTCCTGAACCAGGCATACCAGTCCCAAGTCCCCATGTACTTGCCGGAGTATACTATTGCAAAGTTTAATTATAAAATATAATTTTCTTGGAAGAAATAGGTGTATGTTTTGGAGCATTTTTCAAACCATTAAACGCAATAATACAAAATAGATACCTCTTTAACTAATTTAGAAATATGCCTTAAATTCTGTCACTTATTATACCTTATATCTGGAGTGCTGTATTAACATCTTAAATGAATCGAACTGAAATTGAAAATTCACAGATGGGTATTCTAAGTGTATCTATATAAATAAACTGTTTCGAAATACAAGCTTATTGATACTATACAATAAATTAATCTGTTGTTTTCATCTCCATAATATCTACGGCTGAGGCTCGGGTTCGATTCCCGGTACGGCGTGAGGTTTTCTCCCGCTGAGAGACAGCACGGAGTGCACCCAGCCTCGTTAGGTCACTGAGGGGCCACTTGAGGAGCTGTTTGTTTGATAAGCAGTGAAAACCGCATATACCGTCTGGGAGGGATCGGAGCGCTGACCACGTCCCACCCTCCAGAGCTCACTCAAGGCGCCTGTCTTGGGCAGAGCTGGAGTACGTTGCACTGCTGGTTAGTACCTATTCGCTATTACGCATTTCGTTTCTTTTTTTTCTTTTTTTTTTTTTTTTTTTGGGGGGGGGGGGTGCTGACGTCAGTTGAATTGAAACGTACCTAGTTGCACGACGTTCAAGAACTTAACGTGGAAAATTACAAGACATTAAAACAGTGTACATGAAGGGCGCAAACAAAAGCTGCAATCTCCTATTTCACTATCTCCTCTGATGTCAAGGATGGAAGATCTGTTTACTTGCTACACAAAGACTTGGTAAATTCAACTTCCCGTTAAATTAATCGGCCTGCCAAACAAAATATCCGCGGTTCCGTTTGAATACTGCTTTTAAAGCAGTCAATAACTCCGTGGGTAGTGAATTGAAAAAAAAAAGAAAAAAGAAAAAAAACATTCCCTATCTCCCGCCACGCTCAAGCTGCGCGTCGGAAGAAAAGAGAAAATAAAAACCTAATAAGCGTTCGGTAAAATAAATGGAGCGAATAATCCACAACAAATTAACTGTCTATTCTATATGTTAGTACTTTCCCCATCCGTGCACCTGTATAAATTACACACCACTGTAAAACTGTCGAAAGCTATCGTCAAGCTATAGTATGACTGCTTGGTTAATAACTGATATTCAATCATTTTTATAAACGAATTTAAACCAGTGTGGTGCTAATAGAAAAAAAATAATAAACTTCATATAAGTGGAAACTTTATATCGTGCGCACATCATACCTTTGCAACTTTATTTTGCCACCACTAATATAAAATAATGATGAATTAGTAATTCTTTCTAAAATTACACGTGACAAAGAACTGTTACCCTACCAGAGTATTCGCACATTTTTCTTTAGAAAATGAACCACTACCAAAGTGAACCAACCTCAGTTTAAAACATTCCTGATGAAATATAAAAATATTGACACACTTCACGAATCAACATTGCGAAAACATTATCTTCCCAAGTGCTACGAAGAAACTGTGACGTATATACGCAAATTCGTGCTCGTAATAAAATATATGAAAAAGGCAGCAGCAGGACTTGCAGTTAGTTATCCCAAAATGATTCATGTCACGTGTTTTGTGCATGGATTGCATAGAATATGTGAGGAAATTAGAGCCATGTTTCCTGACATTGACAAATTGATTTCTAATCGGAAAATAGTGTTCATTAGGTCACTTAAAATGACAAACTGTTCAGAACAAAAATCCAAAAGCTTCGCTGCCTTCTGCGCCTGTGGTGAATCGCTGAGGAACGTAATTGGCCGCAGTTCAATACTACGCAGAAAACCTGGATGGTTTTGCTGTTGCCAATGAATTAAATTGAAAAGATGTCAATTCAGTTAAAATTCTTCAAGAACTTACAAGTGACACTGTGTTATGAAATGACTTAGCATATTTTTCCGCAAATCTGTTTCCTCTGTAATTTGAAAAGGAAAACGCAGGGAAGTGTTCAAAAATAATAGTGGATCCAACATAGTTCGTAAAACATCAAATGTATTGGATGGGCAACATGAGGTTGTTGATGAAAGTATGAGTGACCTAACATGTTATAATAATGCTAGACCTACTTCTTTTGATGTGAAACTATCATTTTCAAAATTCAAGACGCTTCTTCGTGAGAATCGTGTATCTTTCGAGATAGAAATTTTGTGGAATCATGTGGCCGTCTACTGTAACTCTACAGTACTTTATGATACCTTCCAAGAATAATGTCTGGGGAGTACCACGTACATTTGCATTAGCTCAGCCATTCAGATCTCTAAAAATAATTTATTTGTTTTGTTACATATTTTTTACCTTTTAGTACATAACAAATAAATATTTCCAGTTTTTAGCACCTAAAAATCTGAGCCCTAGTAATTATCATTGATTCCTGTCACTTATAGCGTTTGTTTTGTTGGGTACATGCATGCATATATAGCCTACATAATGACTCTTCACTAACGCTCCTACTTCATATTAGCAAGTCTTAAACTGCTAATTCGCATCTCAAACACAGTTTTACTCTGTGACTTGCTAATTTTTGAAAATTTGATTTCCCTTTGTAATTTTCAGAACTCACCTACGTGTATTTTTAACGTATTGACTTCTAAACATAACTGAATTCAAAGGATGCCTTGAGTTAATTGCCTTAGCTATCCTGACTTATAAATAATTGCTTTTTCCTCAAAGCAGATCTCGCTAATGACTTAAATTCTCTTGACAAAACTTTAGCTCAGGCTTCTTGCATTATGCATTGATTTTAATGTGTATGAATTATGTATTGCAATTATTTATCATTTCTTAGTAAAATTATAAATGGTTACCAGCCGATAATTCCACATTAATTTACAGAGCATTTTGCGGGTTTAATTTAGCACAATCAGTGGAAGATCCTTTCGTATGGTTGGGTAGGCGCGCACTGCTTGAATATTTTCAGGCATTCAATTATGCATTAAGTTATACAAAACAAAAACTCTTTTCAGCTTAGGTTGACGTTGCTCAATATTCTTGAACACACGTAGATTGTGATCTAAAGCGTCGGCTGAAAGAATCTTGCAAGTAAGCCTGGAGCAGAGAAGAAAGGGGGTTGGAATTCCGTCTGTTATTTGTGTCTTTCCGGCGCAAATGTGCCCGCGCCCAGGTAACTTTCTCTTCAAAGCTCGTACCTGTTGTCTTGGCAACTTGTTAGTATCGGGCACGCAGGTTCTTCACTCTTTTGTGCAATTTATAGGTTATTAATAACCACTGCCTCTAAAATGCTCATGATAAAGTAGAAATCAATCCAGCACTTTGCAGAATATTTGTGGTTAAACATACTCTGTGTATTTGTCTCTGTGTGTGTGTGTGCGTGTGTGCGCGCGCCATTTGTCCTAAAAGTTGAAACTAACCCTTTAAGTGCCTTGTGCAATATTTTAAATGCCTCATTAGAAACGCAAGACTGTTGGGTAAGTGCAACCCAAGACTAAATGCAGTAGGGCAAAACCGTAAAGCCAGGGGCAACGCCGGTTTTTTCAGCTAGTATGTAACATTTTAGTCCAGTCTAATAGATTTGTTCTTACAATTCATTTGGTAATTACTAGGTCAAATTGATGACCCATATATATTATCTGTGCTCCCATTTTGTGCGGTCTATCTGCATATTGTTTTCTGCCTTCGCAGAATGGCCCGGTACCCATAGCGCAGTCAGCTAATACGTTCTCCTAGCTTTTCCAGGACTTCACGACAGTCCTTGACAATCTTTGATCCTTCTGAAGCCCAAGTTCGCTCAGCAAAACACGATACTACATCTCCAGCTGTCGGGAATGTCGTGGCAAACGGAGCATGTCATGCATCATACGTTGAGGTAACCTCCATTAAGAGCAGGCTTGATGAACCAGAACAAGTCAGTCACGAAACTGGTACAATCTCCTCCCTCGGCATTGACTTTGCCAGCTACGTTGCCTAAAGTGAGTAACCATATCACTGCTTAACTGCGTTTCGTAAATGGCCTTGCACCAAGCAATCTTAAGAATCGCTTACGGAAAGTCAATAAGGGTTCCTTTACTTGGCGACTGGATTTTATATGCTACAAATGCCATGACCTTAAAATGGGCACTTTCGTAGTGAGTTTGGTCAAGCACTTTGCAGAAAAAGAATGCACGTTACTATAAAATATGTTTAAATTGCTTTTTAACATTAATATGTACCTACTTATCCAGTGTGATCTTATAATTAAGCTCCTGTAAATGTTAATTTGTATTACGTTAAAAATAAGGGGGGAATATTTCAGAATCTGGTGTATGCTTTAGATACGTACAGCTCAGCTAATTGTATTTATTAAAGCAAAATTGATTTGGAGAATCAAATTTCCTGTCTAAATCGCTTATATGCAAGCAATGCCCGCTCTTCATCTGTGTAGCAGAATCTATTCTACTAATTACGTTTTCAGCAAGTTTTACCACTAGTAAAATACACCGCTATAGCCAAGAAGTTGATTTCTCATTACATGTTTAAAACTACATGACTTATTTCTCCAAAGCAGCCATTATTGGCAGCAGAGCTGAGATTCATCTATGGGAAGCGCGCAGTACATTTTTCATGCTTTATTTCACTACTTCCCTATGTAACAATATTTGTAAAGTGTTGTTTCCTTGCACAAAGAATGAGAGTCAATGTGTTGGCTTTAAAGAGAAAATATTTGCAAAGTTTTATGCGGTTAACTTAGAAATAATTTGTTGTAGTTTTATTAAATAGTTGGGAAACTGAAGTTTCACAAAAGTCAAAGATAAATTTGAAGCAGATTGTATGTTAAGGTGTTTGAAGCAAAATTTGGTGACTTTCGCAGGTATTACAACGCTTTCTTGCCCAGATGAAGGTAAAGATTTCTTTTATTTTAAAGTACACAGATAAAAGCAAAAATACGAATACAAGTATGAAGTCTTGTGTATCCCTTAAACCGATTTTTCTCAAATATATGTATCCACTGCATTTTACTGCATTAAAATCGATGTTTGTTGTAGTTTAACATATTTGTATGATCGTTTAAATAAAAGCTGAGAAAATTCATGTTAATAGACATGAAATTGCATTTACATTCTTCTTTGTTACGGGATTTCCCCAAGTATAGCATCATTAATTGTGATGAATGTTTTATAGTGTATTATGTTTCATGTTTGTTATATCAAAATGTATAAGTTTTCAGAAGAGTAATCATAAATGTTTTTCTGACATATCTAGTCACAAAAAATTCTCAAGAAAAATTAAAATCATTTTCGTTTACTTTGAAATTAGAACTAACTAAACTGAGCTCTTGTAAACTTAGTGTTATCTAACGATTATTTCATCCCTTAGCATTGGCATTTAATAAGGAGTGGAAAAATTACATTTCTTATAAACCAAATTAGTCTTAAACTCTAAATAGTCCAAATAAATTACAAAATTGTACGGGTAACGGTATACAGTTAAAACACCAAAACATAGCGGTAAGTCAGTTTTAAGAGTATGTAGGCACAATTATCTATAAGTAATAAAGGATGACCGACGTTAACTTCCTGAGTGCTTTGGATGGTAATGAAGTCAACAAATATGAATGCAGTTGTAGCATTTGTTGTACGCAGTAACACATTCAAAAGCTGTGTAGTGAATAACTCGGCAGTGAATATAGAAGCTTTCATTATAAATGTATAACTGAACAACAGTTATTACATATAAAAACCCATTGCAAACTGTTTATTATTTTGTAGTTATCGGTATATACTTCAAAATACCGAATTCACACAAGGAAAACTTCGTAAAAGAATAGCTGACTATTTCACCGCCTGTATTTCTTGGTTGTTGCAGTAAGACAAAAGCGAATGTTACTTTTGCTCTTCAAGAAATAAATAACTTCAATGAAGTATAAAAGGGTCGCTGTGGTTTTTAATGTTTGGGACTTCATTACAACAAAGATTGCTGATAATGTAAAGTGAAGTAACACAATCAGCTTCTTATATTCAGTTCTCAACCCTGACGCCCTGTGAAAGGAGAGGCTATAAATTGTAACTGTCGCTCGACCTCTGGGAAGGGACCAACAAAGGAAGACCAATCCGAAAAATCATTGTTGTCAGTTATCAGCTTTTGCGAACAATTCTTAAAAAGCAAATCCAAGATGTAGTAAGAGAGGGAGGGAGGAATAGCCTTACAGCAAAAGTGACAATAGCTGGAAGTGTTTTCCTCTAGGGTATCTGTCATTCTGTGATATTGGGTGAGATAAGATTAAGAGCAAGGCTTTCTCTGAGAGGAACACCAGAAGCAATTTCTCTCGTTACAAAATTAAAAGGGAAGATCAAAAGATAAAAGCTCTTCACTCAATTTCCACCTCTTGCTTTTAAAGTTATCTTACTTTTACATTTTACTTCCAGTCATCTAATTCAGCTTTATACGCATGGACCAGTTCAAGAATAATATGGACTAACTTGAAGCCTCTCCCAGCACCACTAAGTTATACTGACACAATATGCCCCATTCACTTTAGGTGACCAAAATCGTAGAAAACATAAAATTTGTCTACCTGTTTTGATCAAGCAAATCATGCCGCTAAATAGAACTCCAATCTCCAAAGATGACACAGTGCTTTTAAAAATACATTTATTATATCAGAGAATGAGAAACGTGTTGCAAAATAGTAGACGCAGTAGCAAACTGATTGAGGTTGTTGTCATATTAGCACAGGCTAAAATAAGTTACCTAGCACAGTTACCTAGCAAGCGAAAAAGAGGAAATAGGTTATGTTATAGTCCAGGCGTGGGGAAAAGGAGTGACAGCAGTGCAATCGAATATTTACTCTCTCCACTTACTGACAATTTGAAGGACTGACTGGTTCTCTGAGGTAGACAGACAATAGCGGGAGGCGTGATCTGATAGCTAACCGGCTGGTTGGTTTGTGGGTTTAAGGACACTCAACTCTGATAGTTAACCGCTGTGAGGCAGTGGAAAGGGTTAAAACTACGATGTAGAGGAAGTGACACAATGTGCCGGTCCTCCCCATCTATGTTGTGGTCCATAAAACACGCTGATCGAAACCTAGTATTATAAACCTATTTTGATTAGAGATATATTCGTACCAAACCAAAAGTTTAATTGCAGGTGCTGTATTATAATCTTCTGGTTAAATTAAAACACGGTGCAATGCTGTTGATATACCTGGAGCCTAACAAAAGGAGAGGATGGGTAATATTTTTTCTTCTTCTTACCCACAACTAAATGTTGTTAGCAGACCTACCAGCTTAGATAAAGGATGCAGCTGGGCTATTCCGCTCATTTCAACTTTAAGCCTATATAACATAACATGAAACTATTTCAGAATCTGCCACAACTATGATATTTTAATTCTGAATACATTCCAGTATAAAGAAAGTAAAAATTCTATTACAGGAACAAAGTATGAAATAAACATATGAAGGTGGCAGTAATCACAAAATGTAAAACTAGTGGGACTATACCGTCCAGAGTATTTTAGTATGAAAATCACAAGCATTTACAAGTAGGTAAACATTTTTCGTCCCTTTGCACCCACACACACTTCGTGGAATCATGTAGTTGGCACTTTATCCAGCCTGCCTTCTTGACTGATTCTGGCGAATAAAATTTCAAACCACAAAATTCACAAGGACTATTCTCATTATCTGTCTTCAATTGCAATTGGCTGTAAGTGATCACACGGCTCACTCAACTGACAACGAAGTTTCTTATTAGCATTACCCTTGCTTTGATTTTCCATTTTCAGTCTGCGTTTAGCCTTCGTCGCCTCGTAGTTCGTATCTGAGGTGAAATGCCTTGGTTCTGTTTCTAACTTTTTTAACTTCTTTTTGGACATTCTTTTTGCTGGGCTGGAAATGAAAAGTCTTCTGATGAATACAGGAAGAGGAACGTGGCAAAGGGGACTCAGGTTTCAGCTAGAAATGTTGAGGAATCTCCGAAAGTGGACATGATGGCACATTGTAAATGTCTGCCTGGAAATGAACCAAGGGAAGAAATTTGTCTTCAGGAATAGCTTTAAAGGGACCAATCCAGTGCACTAAAATCTTTTAACACTATTTCCAACGGTGGCAGCTTTATTCCAAGCAGTGGAAAACAGTTTTCCAAAGTTAAATTTGTTGATTACACCTCCTGGTGTCGAATGCATATAATTTGTTGCAGCATGATGGTAGAAAACCTTCAGCGGTTTGAAAACTGATGTGTCCAGAGACTGAAGGGCATGTGTCGTATGAGGTGGAAGGCAGATCATCTCTATTTCATTCTGAAGACAATATTCCAGGCACTAAAGGGAACAATGGTAATGATAAATCACTATGCCTCTTCATAAACCCAGCAAACCAAACTTTACCTGCATTCATGTTTTTTATGCCCATGGATGCTTGATATTCTTCGCTGCATAAGTAAATGCTGCTCTTCGAACTTGTTCAGAAGTGCTGCCAAAACCTCTTGCAGCCAGATGTTTCAACACAGAAATTAAATCATCCCCTTCTTTGGGGCTAAATACGTTTGGATGACCAGCTGGTCTATGAGGTTTATTTTCTCCCATTGCCAAATCAAATTTTGAAATTGTTACTCGATCTTTAAGTGGGAATAAGGCATTTTAAACAATGCAGCAGCTCCCTCATGCTTAGTTTCCACCGATAACATTTGTTACTGCTTGCTTCATATTTTCCTTAGACCATGAAGTGCAAGATTATTTTCCCTGCTGTATGTACGAACTATCGGAAAAGAAACCAGTAAATACGTTCTCTAGAATTTCACACTGAAAATCAATTAAACTAATAACTTACTGCGTGTACTGGGCGAAGTAGCCCTACATATGTGCAAACATTTTGAAAGAAGCGCCAAATGGGACCTTGTATGCAAAAAGCCAGCAATGTTTGTTGATACACACACTGCACAACCTGTGTCTTTATGCAAGTGGCAATAAGAGTTTAAAATTTCACGCCATTGTGCGTGGTACAGCTAATTTTGTTAGGCTGTATTCTTTAACTACGAAAATAATCAATCACAATTGGCTTACCTCAAGAGTTTGTTCTGTACTTCTTTAGTAACGAAACTCAAAAGACCCTTACTAAAACCACGTGTGGCGACAAAAAGATAATGTCACACAATTAAGGCGGAACATCCTTGATTCTGTGAGGAACTAATACGCTGTTGCAATATAACTTATTTCAGTCGGATTAGCCCCGTGAGCGAAATAGCCCCGTGGTACCCTAAGGAAATTCACTGCTCTGAAATAATGGCCATACACTATGAAAATTAAGCCTAACGCTATAAAAAAAATATGTTGCTGCTTAACGACGCTGTCAATTGCCAGGATCACATCAGCGTCACCGGCGTGCCGGAATTTTGTCTCACGGGAGCTTTTTTACATACCAGTAAATCTACTGACATGGAGCGGTCGCATTTAAGCACACTTAAAAACCATCGGTCTGGGCCGAATTTGAATCCGAGACCTTGGGGTCACTAGGCCAGCGTCTAACCAACAGAGTCACCCAGACCGACACGTAACAGTATAGCGCAGGGCTGGGCAACTGCTACTCATTGAGCGCTGCCTGCTCACTGCCTTGCATTGATGACCGTATGTTTAGCAGGTTAAAAAATGAAGGTCGCTGAAGGTATCTCATGAGTCGCCCAGGCCTGGTATAGCGGCACATTAAAATGACAGGCTACCATTCACAGCGAAAAACATTTACAGTAACAATACGTATAGCAATTTCTATATATTCACCAATTGACTTAGTATTTTATTCGCTCGCACAAAAGACAAAGCTGATATGCACTTACTTGACTACTCTTTACTATTTATTTTCATATATAAATACATTCATATTGGAAATTATCCATGAAACCTCGTTTTCTCTATTTACTTTAAGTTAATTATAGCCGAAACGGAAATATTCCTGCAGCTATACCGGAGGATAAGTGACAGACTATGTTTAGAGAAGTTTGTGCTGTATGGTTATATGTGGCATAGGCTAATTGTATCACGAGGTCCCTGGCTTTCATTTCTACCTTAATTTTCAAGCATGTGCTGTTATTTTAATAGAAATCCAATAATAAAATATATGGTTTTACACCTTACACCTTCACGCTGTATTTTTTATCCGGTTTCATATTTGATCTAATAAGATTAGAACTGTCTGATTCATAAGTCTGAATCTACTTAAAACTTCATGGACATTCTGCATCTGAAATAAATAGGTATATTTAAGGAAATTCCGAGTCGGCGAGGTATTTCGTTTATTTGAACACCATTATCGCTTATCAATTCCAGAAATAGCTCCTCAATGTCCTTATGTGCAGTTGGCACCGCCATCTTACAACATAGCATCATAGCATCAACTGTAGTTAAACGGAACACGAGTTCAAGTCAAGTTGAATTGAAGTTCAACTGAAAGTTAAGGTTTATAGTATCGAAATGAAACATAAAAGTCATAGTTTCAACTTAACTGGCCGTTGATGCCGTGTTTATAATACCAGACCTTACGTGAATAAATGCAAACTTAAGCCATATAAACATCTTCTTGAGTATTGTTTGCCGAAATGCTTTTTAAAATTAGGAAGCGCGTCAAATATTCGTATCTGGTTTCATAAAATAAAGCATAACATAGAGTCAAAAGAGTGTTGTATTATTTCTGTAAATAATACTTCATTCTGTTACAGCGGGTAGTGTATTGCTGAGTTGTAATTAGAGATAGGGAAAATATGAACTTTCATGTAATAACTATGACTTCTACCACAATGGGAGCAAAACTTTTTGCGAGCAGCAATACGTAGAATTCAATTACATACATGATATAGCATTTCGCATTTAATATTATTTTGTTGCCATTTTCATATATCATAATATGTTACATATGTTACATTATTTTGCTCCTAACATCAATGTTTCCATTAGCAACCAGCTAACAGCTTCCATTACACAACATTCCTGGATATAGATAATCTTAGGGAAGCCTGAAGCTCTAAATACTTTTGGGAACGGCTATTTCTACCAAATTTGGTTTACTGATGGAAAATAACGCAACATAACAATACGAGATGCGGGTGTTGATGGTAGTGCTTATTCTGAGCGCTCGTTTCTAAACAACAAACTTATGACTGAAAAGATTGGGGGGAATCCCGAGAAATTTTCATTCTTAGCTACAAACACTGAATTGGAGCTACAGGCAGCAAAATCTCAGAAGTAGTTTAAGAGGAAAGATAGCACATTTAAAGGTGCAAGGTAAGCAGTGTTCCACTTTTGAATAAAGATGTGCTATTGGCTTAGTTACACAAAAAATCGAAGACACTGAAAGCTTCCTCAATAGGATCGGAGTATTCAATACTTAAAGCTACTTTTATTTATAAGAATATAATCCTTTTGTGAAAATTGGTGGTAAATTTATATCTTACATTTATTGTTTTATGATCAGGTATTTTATTAAAGTTTTGTTAAAGTTGGTAAGTGAATGTTGTTTATTACATCGCTAAAGATGTCTATGAAGACTTTGACCGTCCAGGCCAGCCAAGTACCATTTTTGGGTGTGTTAACAATTCAAAAAGCAGCTGTTTTAGAAATCATGTAGTAACAACTATTTTATATTAGTCTAAAATCTAACTCAAGTCTTTCTAAATAGTAAATAAGAAATATTATAATGCATAAGAGTAGAACAATTCCTAGGTGCAGTTTGTAACAGGACAAGGACTACGAAAATTGTGCCCAAAATTTCATATCATTTAAAGAAAATGACAAAGAACATATTTTCTAAGTTGCGTAAAACAGTACTATAATATAAAGAATTGCTATCGATATTCACTCTTGTTGTCCCGTGCCACTAATGATCCAGTACAAGTAACAGACGACTCAACAGCTTAAGGTCCTCAACGCTTTAACTTCTGTAGGATAAATTGAAACTCCTCTGTCTGTTGCGGAGAACCTTAGACACCTTAACATTCTATCAGCAGGGGTCGTGCACGAATTCCATGAGGATAGTAATAGAATTCCTGGAAAGAGTCCCATACTTTATACCGCGGTTCTGAGGAAACAAGTCGTGACCAGGCGTTTCTGCAACGCCCCATTGATGACAAGCAAAGAATAATGATTAGCCGAAAGTTGATCGATGTCGGCTCAATGGAAACCACAGCATATTCTCAAAAGCATCCTCTTCTTTCATGAACGTTTGCAAATCTACCATTATACCTTAATTTCTATGTTGATTTCTTCATTTATGTTTCAAAAATTAGTTAGTGTCTGCTAAAAATGGAGTAATCTTTAGAATCCATACATAAGCAATGATCAAACAATACAAGTGACATATTCGCAGGTCTTTCTGTGGAGAAATTATCCAACAGAGGCTAAGAACGACAGTGTCATATCACTGAGAAAATTGCACTGAATTTATGGGAACCTTAAAATCAAACAAGTTCCTTTCAATCACCTTGAAATTCGTTCCATATACAGGGTGTTTAAAAAGTGTCCGATATTGCAACAGGAGTTGGAATTGGTAAACACTAGAATAAATGTTCCTATAAACATATGTCCGGAAAAAAATAGGTATAGAGATGAGTAACTTTACAAAAATGTTCAACGTATACACTTTTTCGATGAGTTTGGCAAACACCAATGTGTTTAAATGTCTCCATACCCAGAAACCCAATGGACTGAGTTCCGGCGAACGGGGAGGCCATGTTACTGGGCCTCCTCGACCAATCCATCGTCCATTAAATGTTTGGTTTAAGTATTGTCACACGATGTGTAGAAAATTGGGTGGTGCCCCGTCATGCATAAACCACGTGATCGTCTTTCTACAAGCACAACATCCTCTAAAAGCACGGGTAACTCATCGCGCAGGAATCGATGGTACACAGCACCTTTTAATCTGCTCGGTAAAATGTATGGTCCTAGGAGTCTGTCGCCCACAATCCCTGCCAACACACTTCTTACAACTTTTGCGAATTTGATGCGTACACTTTATTCATTAACGTTCCCCATGAATAAAAACCACTGAGATTTTTAACACAAGATGTTTAACATTTCCCAGACATCAGCTTTTGCGACAAAGAAACATTGAAACTTAAGTCGCACCAGGTAAAAGTAGTTCAAGCTTTACAAGCACAAGATACTGTAAGTTGGGTTAATTATTGCAATTGGTTTTTGCAGTCCGTTCATAATGAGAACATGGAACCAGTTTTAACGTGCTTCACCGATGAAGCATTTCTACGCAGAACAATTGATATTGAGCTACAGAAAGTCCCCATAATATTCATGAAGTTCTTCACCATGCTACAAACCTTGGTATTTGGTGCACAGTAAGTGCGCGTAGAATTATTGGTCCCATAGTTTACGACACAACAGTTGATTTACATGTTTATGTAAATTCTATTTTAAATAACTTTTTCGTAACTAAGGAAATAAAAGATGTTTTGGCTGGCTTCAGCATGATTCGGCTACATCGCATACTGCTGTGAATTCTATGCATGAATTGGGAAGTGTACGTATGGTGACAGAATAATTGGTCGAGAATTGTGCCCACCTCGTATCCCTGATCTATCTCCATGTTATTTTTCTATATAGAAAACGCTAAAGAATAAAGTGTAAACATCAAATCCGCACACATTACAAGAATGGAAGGATAATATCACGAGACAAATACAGGCAATCAGTCAACATGAACTTTTGCGAGTAAACCATAATTCTTGTAGAAGATATAGGGAATGTGTTCGCGTTGAAGTTCATTAATTTCATTCATGTAAGTTAGTACAGTAGTTAGTGTTCCGTACTCCTTACTTGCCGGTCGTTTAGGCGTAATTCTGGCGGAGAGCGTGCCGGTCCTCGCTTGGCCCGGTGCCGTCGCGGGACTGTCCGGCAGATCTACAAACTCACTGTATTACGTCATATTATCAGCCAGTACAGATTTGCTGGCCCCTGTTCTAAAAAATGGGAGTCATAGATATAAAATGTTGCACATATATCATAACAACTAAGGAAGTGACGGTACAAAATGCAATTTCAATATATAATTGCACTCCTATATCAATTTTATTAGCTATAATAAAAAATTATCTCTCCTAACATATATCGCCAAATGTGAAAAAGTCATAAAACAGCACATTATTTTATATATGCTTAGGCCTTTAGGGCACGGTTAATCCTCTAGAAAATGTTCCATAATGCATTTGAGAATGGTGTATTAAAATGTATGAATGGAATTTTGGTATGTAATAGTTTATTTTAAAAAATAATTCGGAAAATAATGTGCTCTATCAGAACGTAATTTCCGGGCTTGTAGGCCCAGTTGATGAGCAATCGGAGTCACAGGCGAACTTTCAGGTGACGTCATCGACTGGATCATGGACTACAAGTCCAAAAACTACTTTATAATGGAGCGCATTACTTTCCTAATTAGTTTTTTTTTTTTTTAAATGAACTATGACATACCAAAATTTCATTCATAAATTTTATTCCACCATTCTCAAGTGCATTATGGACAATTTTCAGAAGTCCGTGGGAGAAGATAGGTTTTGAACACCGAAATATAATGATTTAAAAAACTGAACTTTAGAAATCGACGCAGCATTTACCAGGGCATAGAGTAATTTAAATGGCACAACACGCTGAACATTAAGTTCATACATATGTTACATTCAAAGTGAAGGGCTAAAGCTTCGCAGATAGGTAATTCGATATATGGTAGGGCTTTTA
Organism: Tenodera sinensis; assembly: GCA_030765045.1. Taxonomy (NCBI): domain Eukaryota; kingdom Metazoa; phylum Arthropoda; class Insecta; order Mantodea; family Mantidae; genus Tenodera; species Tenodera sinensis. The sequence goes on along the minus strand of CM060964.1, from coordinate 101,026,822 downwards.
TACCAGAGATCCAAATATATTTCTTACCAAAATAGCTAAAATACCACCAGAGTCATTACAAGTAATAACTTCTGATACTCTAACCAAATGCTCCTTTTGTCAAACATTTTAATCTGTGCGGTCCTAAAATGTTCATTTTGAATTTAAAAAATAAATATAAACAAACCTTTGAGCGGCCACTGATTAATCCTTATTTATCCAGCGAGGAGTAGCGCGTGTGACTCGCATTCGGAAGGTTGTGGGTTCGATTTCCCTAGTCGACCTACCTGACCTATGTATTTTTTGGGTGTTTCCCGGGTCAGTAGGCCAATAAGAAAGTTAATTACAACCCCCGAAATTCCTGTCCCTCTATTTCACCTCACCTTACAACTGCTTGGCTGTTTCAGGGTTGCAAGTGCCGCTAAGAGTCTCGGCGCTACATGGTAGGAAAAAAGGATGCTTTGTGTAAACTTTGTCCTTCGGAGCAGGCAACGTCTCCGAGTCCCGAAGCCACCAGGAAGATATCCAAACCTGCAGAGGTGGAGGTGGACCGGTTGTGTCAGTTGCATCCAGCGAGTTTCAACGGAAGGACTCTGCCCTCTGCTCTGTCGTGACTCTTTACACGGCCACCGTCTATCTTCTCTTACCTCGTCCCCCTTCCCGGGGCATCCCGTTAGGGGCACAAGCACAAGGGATCTAATGCAGCTGGAGGTACAAACACCCTCTCTGCACCTGGCCAAACATCACACGTCATAGCACAGACAACCAATTATTTTATATACCGGAGCCAAGGTGTATAGAAAGCCATAGCCTTCACTGTCATTCATCATTGTATACCTAATGAAACGCTATGGTATTTAATCTCTTTTTTTCTTTCTTTGGCCACTCGAAAGCCCATAAAAGGTATCTAGTATAAATTCATCCTGCCTTACGCTGTGTTGCATTTGAACATCAAAATGTACTTAGGGCTATTGATAGCTTAAGTAAACTGAATACTGCACTGATTCAATTAGCAGTGACCGGAAGTCCGCCGGTGAGAGTGGTGGGTTTCCAGGCGCTTCATTCAACAGAAGCCGACTAAATTACGAAGATACCAGGCTTCATGACAATCGATTTGATCATTATTGTGTGGAAAGATGAAATAAAGAAACACACTCATACAACCACACAAAACTTTAGAATGCTGTTTCTGGCTTTACTTTGAGCCAATATTACACAGTGTGCGTTATTCATCCAAAATCTAAAATTATGATAAAGTTTACTGTTGTAAATATGGGAGCAAACTTGCAGATTAATGATAATTTAGCACGGAATAATCGAGGCTTTATTTTTGAAACCGCTGCACTAGCGTACTTTATTATGTAACTTTGTACAGCGGCACAAAGTGGAATATTATCCCTGCAGTTTACGACCGTAGTTTCGGATGCATAATAAACTTATAATATTGGATATTAAATATCGAGCGTTCATTGGGCAACTTAAAATGAACTGCGGCTTCCTACACCTAACATTCTCCCTGATTGAGCTATATGGTAACTAATTATAGCTTTTACTTTTTAGCAGCAGCACCTTCATTTTACTCCACATTCTGTATGGAAAACTCTTATTTTAACTATTTTATGTTAATTACATGGCTTCAAAGACGCCACTCATTTAAAATACACAAAAAGCTCGATGTAGCGTACGTACATTGTATTGGCACTTATTCCAGTGATGTCAAAGTAAACGAGCAAACATCAGCTTCCTGATTCATGGGTTTGTTCAGGGGTTTCCCGGGTCACCAGGCGAATGTTGGGAAGGGTAGTTACATCACCCCAATTTCCTGTCTTTCCATTTCGCTTCAGTAACAATTTCGTTCATCATTCATGCTGTTGGTTCTCTCAGGCTTCCAAGTGTCAGCGTAGGTATTAGATGTAGTTTGGCAAGGATCCGCATAGGAACTCGTTTCCTCGCTCGTTGTCCGTGAGATTTGGGTAGGACCAGCATATGGGGGGTTGGACCCCACCGCGGTCTTCTTAAGGTGGCCCCTGAAGACCTAAAGACTTCGAGGTGTCGTCAAACTTGGGAAACCTTAGGGACCTCTGTCAATGCCTGTACCGTTAGTCTGAATCTGGTCACGGCCGCGCAGTAGCCGAGTGGTCAGACCATTTGTTTCTCACCAAAGCGGCCCGAGTTCGATCTCAGGCACCGCATGTGGGATTCGTGGTGGACGAAGCGGCGCTGGGGCGGGTTTCCACCGGGTTCTCCGGTTTCCCCCGCCATATGATTCCACTGTTGCTCCACCTTCATTCCATGTATCATAAGTGTCACCACCTGCGGTGCCTTATGTAGTAAAAGCGGGCGTTAAACACAACAACTGGATATGGTCGCCCGGGGTCTCCTCTCACGTCATCCTTCCTCCCAGGGTTGCCACCTTGAGGGCACAGGCACAGTAAGCCCGGCTTCAGTGCCGAACCCACTCCTTATCTCTCCCATTCCTATTCCCATTCTTAAGGAGGAAACATTAGTAACTATGTGCTGGGCAGAACTTTGATAACATGAAATCTGTTAACCAATTTAAAGAGTGCAATCCTTTAACTGCACTGTAAACGTCGACGTCCTCAGCCAATCACTCTACTGTATTTGACACAGAAGTTTAGCTTTAACCTTGTTTTTGACACAAGTGAACCTGAGATGACGCGCTGTTGTTTATCCCTCACACTCTGACGTTTTACACGTTGCTTCAAAAGTGACTTGTTCTTTTCTTTCCCGGGACAATAAATATTACGCGAAAGAGCATCACTAATAACATTAAATTACCGCATCAAACAAAGAAATTATGATCATACTTTCAATAATATATCACTAATGGATTGTGTTTATTGGAGACTCAAGAAATCATACAATGTAATATTGGAAATGCTCACAGTTCAAGCGCATTGTAGACAGTAATTTTGAACTGCTAGTGTTACTCTATATCGTACCAAGAAGCTCCGCACTCTACAGCGCGATTGCGCGTTCAAAGACGAAGACATTCTCCTGAGTAAATGACAGTAGTGTACTTTGACATCTTTAACACATTCTAAAAGAAGCCTTTCCATTGCTACTATCAAAAGATAAGCTCGCGTTATTGGTAACCTTCTCCGCATCTGTCTCCCTCCCTCACACTCTATTTTCCCTAATAATAACTATCTTTCTCATACTTCCACTTCATTAACCCATTCCTCCCTCTCCTCTCTATGCAACTTATATGTGATATGATTTTTGAAATTGACAGCTCTGGCGTGTTTGTACAAATTAAAACATAATGTAAAGGTTTAATGCTTCACAAGTGTGTACCCCTTTCATATGCTCGCAATGCAATCAAAATTAAGTTCTTTCTCGCGACAACTGATTTACATATAGGTGTACGCATTACTAGTGAATACTTTGTATAACTTCATTAAAAGTTGATCTTATCAAAATTATTTAACTGCTAGCACTTGTTAAAATGTATGTACTGAAGTTGGAATACTTCGATTATTTCAATTCTTTTGCATTTCTTTAGAAATTCCTTTTGGGAAAGGTAGTTAAGATGCCGCATAACATTTAGTCTAAATGGAAGCTAAGGTACGTTGTTTGCCAATTTTCATAGCTATTTGGTGTGAAAAGCTGAAGCACATATGTACACCCAAACACATACAGGCAGATACACATGTACATAAGCATTTAAAATAATTATCTTCACTGTAGCCCACTACATACGTTAATATTAATTATTCGTTGTAAACGAAAACCACCAGGGAAGATTAATGAACACTACATTAATATTAACTTCATTTGACTAATTCATCAGACTAATAATTGTAGTTAATAAGAGTAGTATGTGTTCAGGTTGGTTAGTAGCAGCAAGTACACGTGGCACCCACCAGCTATATATGTTTCTTTTGCCCCCAAAGCGCGGAATGGTTTTTTGTGAGGGAGAAAGGAGAGCGACCTTTCTGCAAGGCTAACAATCCCAGAATATTTGTACACCATGTGGGTACTGAAGGTGTGAACACAAAGAGGCCACGTGGATTGCCTATACTGACAAGCGTTGCTCATTTTGTGGCAGAGACGAAGGGAAAAGACTAGCACAGGGAAGTGGATACATACTAAGGTCCCAGTTATCAATGTACACGTATAAACCTAAACATCCTGTATACAGCGAACACACCTATAATTTTGGATTTTACTATTCGTAGAAACTGTTCCTATGTCTGCAGCATTGACTCTTTCCTTGCTATTCAGATATATTGTCATACTGCAACTAAACGCACATTATGTATACAACAACATACTAAGCGTTGTCGGTGTTTCTTCTGGGACACACTGTATATTCCAAACAGTTGATCTACGGAAGATCATGTGGAACCATGATAATATGGGCGACTGATATTCTGGAGGTCTCTGGTTCAAATCCCGGGGTGGGCTAACTTAACAAAAGGTTTTCTCGCAGATTTTCTCGGTCTTTGAGCGAATGGTGGGTGGAATAAGTAGATCGGCGAATTTCTCCGGAGCCATGGATGTGGAACACGGGAACTGACACACACACACAAAATACACAAATTACAACACACTACACTACACAACGTCAACAAAAACACAATAAACACAAATACGCACCAAAGCCGAGGGAAATCCCAACCCGAAAAAGAAACAAATACCACACTAGGCTGAAGAGGGATTTCCCTAAACAGCCCGGGCATGTTGTAAACATGCCCAAATAAACATTTCTCATTTCATTTCATTTTCTACCATAAGTTCATCGCCGCACCAGGCATTGGATTGATCACCCCTCCTGGATATCCGAAGTTCCGAAGTTTCCCTCCTCCTCTACAAACTACTGACCCAAGGCATTAGCCTGTAAGTCCTCTAAGAGGAGCGTAAGTGGAAGGAAACCTACGTAAGAACCCTTCACAGTGGTGCCTTCAGGTGTTTTGCTCTAATTGTGGAATTATGTTGAAACCGGTGAAAAGTTGCTCATGCTCAAATAGTATCTACTCTAGAATATGGAAAGTAAAATTGTAATATGAATACCCACATACACGTTAATAGTTTTATCCTCTTATGTAGTGTTGGTCAAGGCACGTGAAAGAACCTCAAGCCTGATAAACAGGCTTCTGAGCAAAATTAGGCTGTATTTCACGGCCAGTATAGAATGGGACGCTGAGAGCCATGATTTAAAGAGTGTCTATAAATTTAAAAAGGTGGTAGTTATACGTCTTGTAGCTCCACTTGAATATACTTCAGTAAAGTGCAGGTTCCCACCAAACAAAAGATCGGCATGTAATAATACATTCACACGCCCTGTAATGCTAGCTGGTAACAATAATTGAAAGCGCAACTATCGATTATGCTTGCATGTTCAATCGAACAACAAGCAGCGCGAGTTTGGAAAACGTAAAAATGTCCAACTTACGCCACCGGAAGTTTCTGCAAGGCACACAATTATTGCCACAAAAATCAAGAAACAAGTACAAAAACTTCTATGCACAGTTCATGGATCGGAGAAAATCAAAATGCATAACCTCATTTTCACAAAACGTATCACTAGTGTACTTCGAAGAGTTTTTACAAAGTGTGAAACGATCGACCTTATGGACTCATTACCCTATTTTGAAATAAAACGTTAATGGTTGAAATCAAAATTAAATCAACACTTTAGCGTTAGTCCACATAATACAACCCTAACAGGTGTTTCACTGCTAGAGGTAGGGTCAATTCACTTATTGACTCAGATAAGCGTGGAATATTGAAAACAATTTATAAATATTTTAGAATTAGACATTACCGAGTATAAATATGACTATAATCTCAACTTGACTATAATCTCAATTAAGACGCTGGTGTACCTCTGAAATTCATGCAGATGTTTATGCTATTAGGAAACAATCAATAATCAAACTTGCCACCCGTCATTTAGTTATTTTACATTAGGAGTGTATAAGAGAGCTCTTCTAGTTTTGTGGCAAATTATTTTCTTTCACCCTTTTTCTTTTACTTTCTTTGTATAAATGTACGTATATTGGCATTTCCTTTGCTTGTCAAATCACACTGTGTATGAAAATCGTAGTTTACAGACACACAGGAACTGACATTCTATCAGTTTTTAGGCATCGATTCTGCGTGAATTTCCTTCCTTCACGGTTTGAGACAGTAACAACTATGTTATATAAGTAAATCAACACAATTACCATGAAATTAAATCATATATGTTAACATAAGTGAAGGTATGTTACTGTAAAGTGCCATTGGTCAAAGTATTTATATTTTCTTAAGATCTCAAAGTTTGATTTGGTAACTTCATATTGGGGATAAATCATGCATGTTCAGAAAGTTATAGAGAAGAAGGGTGGTGTGAAATAAGCATTATGAGAATAGCAACAAGGTGTCGCAGAGGCTACATACATCAATATGAAACTCTTCATGTTGGAGCAGTGATGCCCAACATTATGCGCAAGAGGGGAGGGCGGATATACCTCCACCTGCTTTTCGCCGACCTATGACGCATTCATGGTACTCAAAAACAGTCTAACGCTTGGTTACCTGAATGAGTGAAGGGGAAGTACTTCATCAGCAAAACGAATGAGGTACAGTAGAGCGACAGGGTGACGTAATTAGCACCTAAGGGGCAAGGTCAGGTATCATCGTCAGATGCAAGGAAAACGCAGTGCTGTCAGTGTTGGTCACTGTCACTAGGTGTGTCTGATGTTAAGTGGCACATTTTCATTATGAAATATACTCGATAACGACCTGGATGGCTCCGCGGTAACGTGTGAGGCTCGAATCGGGAGCTCTACCTTTCAAATCCCGACAGGATCGTCCTTCCCGACAGGTCCTTTCCTCAATCCTCATAACTGGCAAATGCCAGGGAGGAACGTTAATCTTAGACCTGATAGGTTTCCTTACCAACATTCCTTTCTCAAGCTTCATTTCATTACACATATCACCAATGTCTATCTTCTGTGGTGCCATATTTAGTGAGAACGGGCGTTATACACCACTAAGACTACTGAATGGTACGGCAATGCCCAATGCTCCTCTTTTTCAGTACAAATAGTACCTGCAGTACAGTACACACATATAATGATTAGTTTTCCATTGTGTACCAATGCTCATTAGTTGAGAGAATGTGTACATATTCCTCTGATGTACATTTCATTTTGATTGGTAAATGATGTTTTATAAACTCAGGTTTCAATTATGATCATGCAATGTTCCTGTTATTATACTGAATCTACGACACTTTGTTCCTAACTTCAAAATCCCTATTTTGTCATACCTTTCGACTGTACAACTGTTTTGCACAGTCTTTTCGTGCCTGTGCATATATGGAAGCAGATAAGTTCAAAAATACTTCCACTGATATGAAATTCCGCTACTAGATGCTAATATTTAACCTTCCTGCTTAGTTTTCATTCTGATATATAGGGTGGACCATTAAGAACGCGGGTTTCTAACTGTTGAATTAAGTACCTTGTTTTCATGAAATGTAACATATTTCAGCATAAAGTAGAAGGATTATGTTGCCATTACGGATGCAAACATTATGTATGAAAAATTAAATCTTGCTTATGTCCCCCATGATTTGCCCTACATGTTGTAACTCTATCAATGGAATCTATTATCACCTTCAGACGGATCTACTCCTCGATTTCGACACCGACAAATCAAATCTCTTCCTTCAGTTGTGGTATTTTTTGGGGATTATTTTATTGAACTTGGGATTTTAAATCCTCCCAGAGGAAAGTCACAGAGGTTGGGTCGCATGACCTTGCTGGCTAGTTCTGACCACAGTTTTTCAATTGCAAAAGGTCCATTGGTTGCAGATGTTGAGTCAGCTGAATTCTGTAGGCAGGAGTATAAAGATTTTCTGTGAGAATTCCCTGAAAGGAGCTTTTTGCAATGCCCAAATGTTGAGAACGACCGTGAATTAATTGTTGTGAACTCTGAGCAACACTATCATGCACAATTGCAAAGTTCTGTTCAGTTTTGGTATCTGCAATCGAACCTGTTGTCTCAAATTTTGTAATTAACGTATGAACTTATCATGACAACCGAGAGACGTACGAAGCTTCTGCATAGTTTCTGCGTAACATTCACCGGACTTGTAATGGTTTTTACAATAATTATTCGCTGTTCCGTTGTAAAGCGTTCCATGATAATTAACCGCAAGAAATATTGATTAAAAAGCACACAATCAGGATGATACCATGACAACAATAAAACAGCAGCGCACACCCTATATAAGTGCTACATCACGGCACTCTTTTTACATGTAATCAAATTTAGCGCTCGAAGACAGTATCTGAGAAGCGAATATTCGCAGTTTTAATGGCTGCCAGAGCGGAATAGATTCGCTTCCCTCTAATGTTTCCACTGTCATTCATTGCTCCAATTTCCCCATTTACAGTATTATCCTCAACCTCTAATCATCCTGTCATCCAGCGTTAAGTAATCAAGTTGGCATCAGTGTCTCTCGCCTCTAGTTACAGTCAGCTGTAATTCTCTATGTCTTGTTCGAGATAAGAAGTCCCGGAAAAGAGGCCGTTTCAAATGGAAGTTCACGCCTCAAAAGGTAAGGTAAATGCTGTTGTCGAAGATAATGTAAATGAAACTTCGATATAGGACGACCGTATGTCATCAATATGTTTTGCATTACAGAGACGTGAAAATTATTAGATTCGTATACATTTTTACGACAAAATGGCTTTATGTTCAGAGTTTGGAAATCATTTAGAAGTGTCAGCATTTTGTGACTGTGACGCTCAGTCGGGGGGGGTCCGTCCCGAGGGCTTTTCGTGGTGTGTCCGGGTCGACAAGCGAGTGCTGGCACGGTTCCTGTTCTACCACGTCTGGCCTGTTCCTCATTTACTGTACCCATAATTTCCTTGGTCTCCCTTTGAATCCCTTCTCTCATCCCTCACTCACAGGGGTCACGGTAGAGGTAAAAAGCGCCGAGAGGCCTATTTGCGGAGCTCTGCCCCGGTTTCGTTCGCCCGTACCTTTACCCTTATACTCTTCCAATAAAAGCATTGCATTAGCAAATGTTTCTAGTGCAACATCAGTTTTCCAACCCATAGCCTCAAAATATTCATAGAAAAATTAAGGTACAGCACATATCTAATATTTAATTTCCAGATATAGTCTTGGATTTGCATAGATAAAACTGAGCTGGTGAATGACGAAGATTGGTAGCTAAATGGGTTCTTCTGGGTTTATCGCTAATATCGCAACACAATACAAACGTTTGGTTACTATGAATGCGAGTGTTTTTTTTTTGGTTTTTTTTTTTCCTCATTTATTCACAGGTGTAACACTGGTACACAGTAGTTTGTATTACGGTTATTTTGTTATATAATTCGATACTTTATTACAAGAAATTCTAAAAGGAACATTAACACCCCAAGGTGACGCTTGGATCAGTCAGACCCAAGGTAAGTACTACAGTCAAATGCAATTTAGTTATGAAAAATGTAATGAATGCAGTAGACACAAAATTTAATGGTGGTTGGCAGGAGGAGCTGGTCAACTAAATTTCCAATCAGAGGCTTGCCACGTATTGCTGTGTTGTATTGTTAAACACGCTATGAAGGCGGTGATGTAAATATCATTTGCACCAACAAAATTTATTTGCGCTACAGAAAAGAAAATAATTTGACCATGAAGTGGTCAGCTATCAGCCGCCATTTTGTATCTGCTATTACAGGTGCATTATAACAGCTGCTGGTATTTTATAATTTATTTAGTAATTAAAAATAACATTAATAGAAGAACCCGCGAGTATGTTAGTACTTTTGAGAAGAGAAGTTGGTGACTCATGTTTTACAACTATGAAATAACTAATAATTTACAGTCAGTATGTGACATTTTAACAAAAGGCTAATACATTTTTCATATTATGGCTAGTTTGTTACATGTTCTGAGAAAATGGAACATTTCACACAGAATTAATGTTACATTATTTTACCATTATTGTCTGCAAATAATGTACACTGATAACATTAACATTGGTTTTATTAACATTACATTTCATTATTGTGCAATATCTTATCTGTTTTATTTGTTGTGGAAGTATCTAAACTCTCATCAGTAATTCCATCAGTATATACAGTTTCCCTGATACCATTTTTTACAGATGGCATGTGCTACTTCTTTGTTGTGCATACTTAATTTTAAACAATGTGTAACAATGTAAGAATAAAAAAAGCTTCAGACGCAACTAGTGATCGGACAACACACCTTTGTATCAATATTGAAACTAAATTTTAAGTTCTGACATTTGATACTTCAGAAAAGTTAGGTAAAGGCAATGGCTTGTTTAGTGTATGTTGTTCTTATTAGAACCTTACTGTGCATAAACGCAACTAACAAATTTTCATTTTACTTATAATTTTCAGATGTCGTGGCATCTTCTTCAGACAGCGACAGGAAGCTCGTAAATTGCTTTTTCAAACGAGGTTCTGTAAAGAGCACTTAGTGTATGACCTTAAGTTGCTTCTTGAAAGGTGTTGTATTGTGCGACATCCCACCGGACAGAAATGTTTTTCTGCATATTTTACACACCAGTCTGTTATTACTGGCACTGTTCACCTCAAATTACTTTGACATTTCACTCATTTTTATTCAATATCACTGTTGTAAATTCATAAAACAAAATATTTATAGAACGTAGTCTAATGGTATACCTGTAAGGTGCTCTCGAGACCCCAGTATGATTTGTATGAACACAAACTAACGGGTGCTAGGAAATAATATTATTTCAATGCGCTGTGTTGTCTCACACCTTAAGTTTTTATGCGTATCTGCTCGATTCACCGGAGTGGGTAAGCACAAAGGCTGGGGATGAGCCACCAAGACAGGCTGTAGTGCGTCCATCAGTTTCAATCACAACTCAGTTAACGCTGCATGTTACGTAAGTATCTCTACTACACCCCGCTTTGTTTTGCATGTTTTCATTGAGGCACAAGATTTTATGGAATGCTGCATTCATCTCTCACAGGAAAGCTAAGGTATATTAAGAAATCTGGTCCAACAGACCTTTGGGGACACGTGCGAAGCAATAACGTGAAGTTTCGACTCCTCTCATTCCTTCCTGGCATAAAGTTAAGCGAAGAAAACATCCAATAATTCAAAACTTAAAACTATCGAAGGCATATCTCAAAGTGTTAGACTTGCTTCGATACCACGAATACCAAAAGTATCGAGATATCCGGTATCGATGTCCCATCCTCAGTCGAGATAGTACTATTGTACTGGGCTGTTAATTAAATGAGTAGAAGTGATCTACCTGAAGTTCCTTTAAATAGTGAAGGTGATTTTCTTTTTCATTCAAAAATTGAAGTTTCTCCCTAAGACTAAATTCTGGGATAAGTTGTAAGATTTCTAGCTTATTTACGCAAAGGAGGCAATAAGCAATCAAAGTTTTAAATGGGTCGATTTGACCTCAACGGCGCTTGTAGTGCCTAAGGGTTTATTTTAAACAAAATAAAAGTAAACATATACTTGGTATGATGAACATGTTTTGGGAAACGCTGTGCGACACTTCCAGAATAGACAATCCGATATAACTGCACACCACATAAAGCAGTAACGACCATCACGCCACAAACTGAACAGACAATCGTAAATATAAAACCTTAACGACATATTCGACACTGGCATTCGAAAACTTAAAGGTTATAAAAGAAGCATAAAAAGATCACCAGGAAGAAGAAATAAGAGCCATTGGTCAGGAAGTAGGAGCAAGGACATATCCTCAATAAAAAGAACCAAATATTTGTGGTCCATAAACTGGTTATAGCGTCTGCTTCTACCGTTTTGTTGGATGCTAATGCCATTTAGAACGCAGTAAGTACCGTGAATCATAGAAATGACTCTAAAACCGCGGCGTAAAAAGCCATGTGATCGATTTTGGACTGTTTATTCCCTTTTTTAAACATACACGTAAACAAGGTGAAATCTAGTGCAGGTTTCGAAAAATTACAAAGCAAATAATATGAAAGACCAGGAGAATACCAGAGTATTTGAACCAGAAAACCTTTTCTCCTTCTGCATATTAAAAACGGAATGTTCTCTCTCAAATTTGACTGCTAGGATGTTTACTTTCTCTACCACGTACCTATTTCATAGAGGAAGCACCTATTGTATTCCTCTCAAATATCCTATATTTCTATTTCACTGAAAATGCATGCTTTGAAACAAAATTAAATAAAAATAAATGTTAAAAAGTGTTCGTTTGTGTGTGTGTGTGTGTGTGTGTGTGTGTGTGTGTGTGTGTGTGTGTGTGTGTAAACAGCATAACTCAAAACCGAAATATCGGATAGGCACCAAAGTGGATAATCAAATCCTCCAAAAAAGCGACAAGATGTTCAAGAAAATTCCCCAATCTAAACCAACTTTTTATACCAGAAAGTTCACACCAATGCTGGAAAATGGGACTTGTAGGGAAAAACATCCTTATAAATTCCCTCACCCAGGCTGCACTTAAAAGTTCTCAGTTCCCATCACTTTAAGTCTAAACTAGTGTGTGAATCTTAACACAACACATTAATTCTTTCCTCCCGTAGCGATTAGAGTTACGATGGGTAACCTGTAATACGGGTATTGGATCTTAGAAGCCAAAAACACGGTACAATATTTGATTCGTAATGAAATCCAAAACAAATGGGAAATAATACCTCTAAAGGACTAGGGAGATAATTAATAAGCCTGAGGATAAACTAACAAGCTCACTCATAAGGCTAACCAAGCCGCAACTGAGAAGAGTTATAAGTTATATAACTGGACATGGAACATTCGTAAAACATCTAAGGATAACGGGACTACACCAAATGGAACGGAGAAGATACCAGATTCTCGGAGCGACCAGAAAATTAGAGAAAGATTCTAACCTTGTGAGACCAATATTATTACTACTATGTAGATATAGATCCTTAGATTGGAAACCAGGAAGCGCACAAGAAGTCTCTTCAAATTATATTTACTGGAGCATAGAGGCCACATTAAAGCTAAATGGTCATTTTTCTTTATATTAAAAGAGATACTTAATACTGAATTTCCGTCAATGTTTCTAAAAAATAAGACACTATTTTAAAACTTTCTTGAAAAAGATCCACAAGTATTGTAAAAGTAGGATCCAATTTTGGTTTCTCGCAATTTGAATGCCCAAACTACGATATGTGCAAGTGCGTGAAATTTTAAAACTATTATCTCGTTATCTTTTCTCTTACCTATTTTAAGCGTTAACTTTTTTTTTTTATAATCAACATTTTACTAAATCCCTTTCACATTCTCCTTGTGCGTTCTCGGAACGTTTACAAAGAGACCCAAGGATAATTTTATGGATATGAACTATAGTGTTGGATTTCGAGTTTTAAACATTGACTGATCCTTTTTCTGTAAATTAAAAGTATTCAATAAGGGTTTTATGGTTACACAAAGTGCAATATTTTGCTGCAAATAACTATATTTGAGGAATGATATCCAACATTAAAAAGCTTAAAGTCTCAACATTCTGATCAGGTGGGGTATTTAAAAAATATACATGATTTTCATAAACAAGCTTATCTTCTTGTTAATTAAGTTCAATAGTACTATGAACTTATTCTTATATTAGAGTTATGTTTAACAAATATCAATTTACAATTTTAGTACCGAATGCGCCTTACACTACCTAAGGGTGACTGTTAATATTGCTTCATGATCAATATTATGACTATCATTTTAATAAATGTGTACCTACTGAATTATATTTATATCGTGCTACTTAGAAAACTGTTGTAAGTAACCTGTCAATGTATTTATAGTTATTATCGTTACACATTGGACATTATGTAAGAGTGTCGAAGCTAACATGTATAATGTTAAAATTCGATGGGTAATATAACTCAAAAATCGTACATATGTGCACTCACATGTCTATATCTACTCAGTCTCGTAGTAACTGTTCTTACAAACGCCTATTCTAGCTAATTCACGTCAATTGAGATAAACATTTGCAGAAATTATTTTATTGCACATTTCCTGATAAGTACAATGAGAATAGCATAATACAGTAGGCTTTAGGATATATAAGACTAAAATTTCAAGAAAATCGAGAAAATTAAAAGGTGTGTACCTTAATTCTATAAAATAACAGATATTCGGGAATGCGAAAAATGTTCGTATGTATAATTTGCCTACAGCGGCATTTTAAATGTCCTACTGTAATTTGAAATGTCGCGTAAATTTTAATGTGAGCTATGCATTTAAATATTTTATTGCTGTTCTCACTGTTGATATTCGTAGCATTTTTCTTTATGTAAAATGCTCCTTGTGCAGCAGATGCCTATTCATCGACTGGACAACGGCCCACAACAATTACATTCTCTTTGAATGGCGAGGACATAAAATGCAAATAATGGCTTCCTATTTGAGGAATGTGTAAGTATCTGAAAGTTCACACTAGCAAGGAATGTCTCGAAAATAGTAAATTTCACAAAAATTGATTATATGTCATAAGTTGTGTGCTTTAACGAGAGCTACATTTTTGTTCAGTGCGATTTTGTCCACACCTTAGTTTACTGGTTAGGCAAAAGTCAATCGAAAAGGCCTTCAGAGGCAGTTCCTTGAAAGTTAAGTACATACATTTCATTTGTCATGCTATTTTAATCAAAATCGTTGGAGCCATTTTTGAGAAAATTAACTTTTCGAGAAATATTCCATGTAAAGGGCAGTATGGGTTGGAAGATTGGATTACCAAGTTTGGTATTTAACCTGTTTGTCAGTTTTGAGTTGGGCTGTTCACAGACACGGACACACACACACACACACACACACACACACACACACACACACACACACACACACACACACACACACACACACAAACATACATACATACACACACACGCGCGCGCGCGTTCGAACCTTTTTCTAAAAGTGCCTTTTTGGATTCAGGGACCTCAAAGCGTGTATTTCCACTGAAATCTAGGTATAGAATATTTGGGCGGAATGGAAACATTTAACTATGTTAACAGATAAAAGTAATTCTAAGGTGTACATTATACATAATTGAGAAACATCGCTGTGCGTATATTTAACATCTTATTGACTATCTTATTCGGATTGCGGTTTTATGAATTTACAACCAAAACAAAGCAATCCACATTTAAAAGAGGTTAGTTCTCTGCCTGGCTAGAGTCTCAGTGTTGCGTTATTCTCTCAGCCAGGCGCAAACAATGCTGCAATGGTTTTATATTTACAGAAGTTAACTGATACCACATGATCATTTCATAATCTATAACAATAAATCCAAACTAATGCGTTCAACTTACAAAGTAAGTGTAAGAAAACACACGCAAAGGAACGCCCTTGAGACAGATTGAACTACTAATTTGCCATCGCTATGCAACCTGTTTAAATGACATGCACTTGAAACCATTAGCTTTTCTCTAAGGCCTATAATAAGTGAAAGGAGCGGATAATGGTTGCCTGAGTCACAGCTTCTTTGCTGTCTGAACTAACTGGCATTTATAATCGCAGTAAAAAAACTAAAGTAGTTACTCCAGTAAGGATCTGGTCTGGGTCGCAATTACGTAACTCTAAGTTTTAAATCGTGTCTATGCATTAAAACAATATAATCATTTATCCGTCTTACTGAAAAAATTATAGCAATTTACTCAATACACAGACAATATGAAAACAGACCCTTTCTGCAGTGCTTCGGATATTCTTAGGGCTTTCCTGGGCATACCTTGAATCGAAGATACCTTCACGTTTTTGGACATGTTTAAGAGGCAAGTGTTAAGAATTTTAATTCATACGTTGGTGTATATGAATACTGCTTTATCTTAGTGCTTAAAAACATGCTATTTAAAAATCGATTACACCTAAAATATTTTACAGTTCATTGAAGCTAACAGATTGTGTCATGTAAATCATGTAATCATGTAAAACTTGACCTAACTGGCTTTTATGCTTCCTCAAAAAAGCAACATACACTAAGGAAAATAGTTTTTTTGAGATGATTCCATTTTAAAAACAACTAACTGCTCATCTAATGTCCTTTGGTTCACTTAGCTGCATCATTTGCTTACTTCTAGAATTGTCTTAGTCTTGAACAGCAATGTCCAACGTTTGTAAAAGAGGGGAGATTGGATTTACCTCCTTCCACTAAGCGTAAAATTTACCGCTCTTTAACACAGAGACATTTATTGTGTTGCAGTGGCGGTTTTGTTATATGTACGTTGCGTTTGATTTATGAAAGCACTTTCAAATCTTATGCGATAAATATATGTTCATTAGTGACTTCTTCGGTACTGCTTACGTTTAAGAAGTCTATCAATATTTGGCGACAGAGTCAAAGTGCGTAGCCTTAGAAGTGATTGTCGCGTAACCTATTGCGATACAGACCTTTGATATAGTTCCATTAGGAGAAACTCTGCTCACAAATATATGCAGAGCTATACTCACTCTTATGCACACTATTCTTGCAAATGCTTATTTTACTATCTACTACATTTAAATCGACATAAGCCTTATAAGAAATTACCTTACTGCTAATATTCCTGTGGGTGCAAAGGGGACTGTGAGAATGCAGTAGGCTTTTAGCGATAATAAAATGTTTTAAGAGCTGGTTACTATGCGATGTCTTTGAAATTCGGTTCTCTTGGGAATTCTGAGAGATAAAAAAGATTAACATATTTCTATTTGAGAAAAGTATAAGTAGTGTTAAATTAAAACGAATAATAAAGAATATCTCGGAAATGGTTCACTCAAACGGAAAGCGAAGTATTCGACATAAATTATGTTTTAACGAGTTCCACGTTTTTAGTAACCTTTTTTCTGTGTCTTACTGTTTATGTAAAAATCATCCAGAATGAATTTCTCTGTGGACATTCCCAGAAATTTAAGTCATGACTTAGAAACGGCCATGGAATCGCCTGTTTTTGTCCGTCACTGGATACCCTCAGACTGAAGGGGGAGGTGGAGAATAGCCGGTAATTACGTAAGCGTCTCCAAAGAGACAAAGTTGTACATCGCTGGTCTTGAAATATTATGAATTTGGTAAAGAAATGTACGGCATTGATTAAGGAACATACATTCACTTTAAATGCCAATTTAAATGAGTTAATATTTCAAACACCCCATCCATATGCATTTCCAATAGAAACATTACGTTAATTGAAAATAAGTTTCCGTTTAATGCTTCACAGAGTTCTTAATCTAGAGTAGCAGATAATGTAAACAGCAAATATGTAAACCTCCCACGTTTTAGCAGTGGTATAGTTCGTAAACATTCATCCATCCTCTCAATTATATCGCGGACCGTTAATCAGAATTTGCGCATAGAAGTGAGCAGATGCAGAAAGAAATGGAAAGGGGGGGAAAAAAAGGCAATTACCTATTATGAACTTCCACGATATTAGAGAAAACAGCACTTAAGAGCAGAGGCTAACTGCAATGCTTAGTGCAGCTGCAAATCGAGAATCGTGGTCTAAAAACAGAGTGCATATTGCCCTAGTGATTAAAGAGGAGGTGCTGTTTTCATGGTCCGTTTTCACCCCTACATCCCAACACCTTACTTTAAAATCTTCCATAAGTTACAACTGACTCAAATGTTTCTACATGCTAATCTGCAAAATTGACAATCACTTATTTACAAGTAACTAGGTTATACAAGGTTACACAAGGTTGCCTTCAAGGACACTATTTTATAGCCTTTTACTTCGATATATTTGTAAATTCTCTTAGGATTTTAATGCCCTATGTTATATTGGACATTCATATGTAGGTTAGTCTGTTATAAAACCATTTAAATTATAGATATGATGTGTAATAAGAAAAATAAGATGTAACATTTTCATTGATACCCATCAACATTCAGGCACCGTTTGCAGTACCTTTGATTTTTCCGTCCTTTACTACAGACTAAGCAACACCACAATAAGGATCTAAAGCAAGATAACCTCCCGTTTTAAAAGCTGGCCAGTAATGTTTATTGCTCTTGCTGAATGAGCTACTCACCCCAATAGAGTTAGGAACACCTTTAAGGTGACAAGTAATAACAATACGCGTAAAGTTTCAAACCGGTTTTCCTCGACAACAGATACATCTAGACCGAATAATATGTGTTTATGATATAAGACTTACATATCTTATTGCAGTATATTGGATCACGCATTTTCAGCTCACTGAAGAATAAAATTTATATTCGTTGTCCATAGCTTAATTACTTCAGAAACATAGGTTAAAATGCTTACAAAAGAAATATTTGTAATATACTTTCTTCACTTTTCACATATGTAAGAAATGTTTGAAAATATTTACCTAATGAACTGTTCATATTTTTATAAGCACACGAATGAACAATTTATCTCTTCCACTTCTTATATAATGCTTTAACTTCATCAAATGTCTCTATTTATTAATAGTTATATAAAATAGCACATAAATCAGAAATGGTCACAAAATCAGACCAAGAGGAGGTCATGTAACTTCATTAGGACAAGGGGCCACTAGAGGAAGACCAAGTAGATCCTTCAATATTCACTGTTGTGAGTGTTTGGCTTTTGTGAACAGCTATTGCTAGCAAGACAGACGGAGAGAGGGAGAAGCCGCTTTGCAGTAAAATGGGTAACAACTCGAAATGTTTATCCCAAAGTGTCCGGTCTTGACTAGCGGGGGTGAGATAAGGCTAGAACAAGGGTTGAATGAATGAGTGAGTGAGTCTGTGAGTGAATGAATGATCAAATGAACGAATGAACAATGAATGAAGCCTGTTGTGTCCCTTCAAGGGCAAAGGAGTAAAGCTACAGAGGGTAAAGTTCTTTTCATATCTCTCACGGTGAGCTATTCCGTGAGAAGTAATTCTTGAACATTAAACACTTGATTTTGTCTGTTGCACTGTGTTTACCATTCCTAAAATGATCAGTACATCGTTAGCTATTGAATAGTGAGTAGTGCCCTGGCTTAGTATCGGGCTTGAAGCTGTTCTGCTATTGTAGGAAGATCGGAGTTGGAAGAGCCACAGTCTCAGAGTAAACACTGGTTCGAAACTTAAAGCTGCGCCAATTTCGTTTCAAGTTCTTAAAATTACAGTTTGGGAATTTAAGAGAGCACATTTTATTACAAGTGGTTGTCGCGCATTGTATCTGTTGAGTCCTTATTACTTTAACACGCGCTGGAGAGTATGTGGTGGTTTGGTAACAACCTTATTTATACTTTTAGCTAACGTTTCCTTTGAATTTGTGGCAAGCTCTTCTACTACAAACATTAATACTTTTTTAACAAGTATAAGAGCTTTAAATGTAACGGTTGAAAGAAAATCAGTATTAAAATGAACGCAGTGGGTGCAGAATTCAGAAAGGAAGAATCAAACATAGACGATGGCATAGGTTCTCCTTCCACACACTACGCTCTGTAACTGCTGTGGTTATCAGCGTATCGTTCTACAGGGTGGAAAGTACTGCTTTGACCACACGTTAACTGGGGATTTTATATGATAAGTGTAACAAATTTGTCCAGTACAACTATTGTCAATAAAGAACAGCTTTGCCGAAAAAGAATAATTTGAATAAAATATTTGGAGCCATCTAGCTTCTTGATGAATGTATATAAATGTCTGTTATTTCACTAACTGTCGCGCAATCATTTTACAGACAATGCTGCAATGCATTTCTACCTTAATTTGAAGAAAATCCACAATTTAATGTTAAAATGTCATGCAAAGTTTAATTTCTAAGAGAGATTTGGCAACGTCACGTTAACATTAATCTGTTACTAAATTCATTCGAGCTGAAACAAAAAGATATTGCAGCATAGTTCACACAATGTTTGTGTGACATTGGTGAAATACTAAACCATTTCTACAAGATGCAGTCCAAAAGTAACGCATAAAAACTTCTCAATATTCTTTGTTCACTCAAAATCATCCATAACATGCATGTCATTTTTTCACATAGTCTCCTTGTTTATTTAAACATGGTTGTCAATGCTCA
This sequence comes from Tenodera sinensis, assembly GCA_030765045.1. NCBI lineage: Eukaryota > Metazoa > Arthropoda > Insecta > Mantodea > Mantidae > Tenodera > Tenodera sinensis. Next base: position 101,006,861 of record CM060964.1, on the reverse strand, counting down.
ACCGATTTTTCAAAACATTTTTTGTAGCAGTCTTTGGGTATACTCGTATATTTTAGACACTGGTATACCGCAGATCCTAGGCTTGATCTCAAATAGAATTATCTCCCTCGGAGAGTGTTTTTCAGGGTCTCAAGCAGCCAGAGCGTGCTCGGAGCATGTCAGGTGAATAGGAAGGATGTCTAAGTGTCTCAATTCCATTTTGTAGTACGAATTCGGTGACAATCCGAGCCTTGTGTGGTGGAACATTGTCTTGGTCGAGGATGAACTGTTCCACCATTTCAGACCGGTTTTCTCGAATTGCAGGCAACAGCTAGTTCTTCAAAATGTCCCTGTAACATTCTCCGATGATTGACATGCCCTTAGGCTGAAACAGTATATTCCACCCTGTATATTCGGCGTGAAAGACCCGTAATGTTGCTTAGAGGCCTTCTACCAGGCTTGCGGTGTCGTGAATCTACGACACGGGACCACCGGATTTACTTCCCTTCCTGGAGAAGCCCTACACCCTAACATTTGAACCCCTAACCTCGGGAACCACAGGCTAACATATTACCCCTAGACCAAGTAACACGATACACACTACGATATCTTTATCTTACATAAATGTGTAAGTGGGAAAAAAGAAAATCTTCGGCACATTTATCTCCGTGGCGTTTGGGGAGCGGATAGATGTCGTAGTTGGCTTTTGACGTAGGTGCACAATTTTTTAGCAATTTTGTATGCCTCGTAAAACTTGGAAAAAATAACTTCAAAAATATATTTGATTGGATATATTTACTTGTGTCGTTTACATTTTTGATAAAGCTGCTTGCTCTACTGAAAACTGGTTATGATTGGCTTTCTGTGTATGCAGAGTGGGAAAAACAGGATGTGAATTGGCATGTCAATTTTTATCACACTCCACATGCAACCAGAGGCGTAATAACGATGTTGTGTATGAGCACGTCACCAAAGTGAACAATTACAAAGTTTTCTTGTGAAATAAGTTATTCTTAACTTTTAGACGTAAATATTTAATACTGAGTATTTAAAATATTCACACTTCTTCTATGATTTTAAAGTAGTGCCTATGATTCAGTGAAAAGTATGACTGCAAACATATCTAGAGACGTGGGAATTAAAGCGAGGATATTAAATTTGTGTGTTCTGACATTCATATTAGAAATTATTTAGGATCTACATACTAGAGTAACATATAATACAAATTACTAATAATAACTAGTTAGTTTTTACTATGTTTAATACTCCTAATAATACAATCTACAAAAGTTATCAATACAACTCACCATTGTAATTTATACTGCACTGTTATTATGTTTATATATGCGTATCTGTTTAGATTTGTAACAATGCGCAACGTGAGCTGCGTGACCAAACTTGATTATTACCATAGCGTAAATTTAGTTGAAAAGTTAATACTTCCCTACATTAATTATTGCTGTTAAATTATAGTATATTTTAAACTTAAAATACATCGAAGATTGCATTTATGTCAACAGGATTGTTTGCGTAGCGTTTTCGTTTTTTGCACGCAACGCTTTAGGCATTTACGGCAGTGAATACTTACCATTGTTTCATTCATAACGCATCTATTACCCATTAGGATGTTATTAACCCGGATACCACGAGTGTGTTAGTTGTCTGCGAGGATTTAGTTGTTACTCAAATTTGTAATTTCCATATATTCCAACGAACTTTGCTAACATTTTTGCACATAGTTATAGCATAAGATCTATGGAACTATGTACCAAAACTTCCAAGGAAATAACTTTTAAAGGACGAATATAAAATCGCATGTGAAATGTTGTACACAATGAAAATTTTAGAAGCTTCAATTTCAAATACTGTATATTATTTTTCGAATACAATTCTTTACAGTTAATGATTAAAATTTGTGTACAATTCAAATTATTCTTGTAAAAAATAACATAGTGTGTAACACTTTATGTTTTATATAAATCAATACTATATATTAAGAAATAAGTAGCTCCATTCACCTCCAGGGGCATAAAAAAAAGGAGAAGGAAAAAAAATCTCAAAGAAACTGAAGAAGCATTATGTTATTTGAAGTCGCATAAACGTAAGGATGTTTTAAAGCACCACGCGCTCTTTGTATGTGTGTGTGCAGGTCCATTTAAACGTAGCGTTGGACATTTAAATGGGCAGAAACGCAAAACCGCGATTGGATCCTCATTCTACAACGCGTCAGGCTTTTATCCATAAAAACAAAGATTACAGAAATTCAGTATTGACCAGCTCTATTTCTCTTTCAAATTTATGTTTCTCGCCCCTTGGCCTTCGGGCTCGAAAATGTATGCTAGAGTTAAATAACTATACAGCACAAACGCTTGTGAATTACGGGAAGTGTTTACATTCACATCAACGACCGTGGGTCTGTGTGTCAAACGTTACCTGAATTACTTCATTTCAGGCACACATTCACGAGTGTTAATTATTTCCATAATTTTCTCAACGAGAAAAAACTCTAATAGAACCTGACTTTGATAAAATCTTTAATGAATCTCAGAGAGGCTTGTTTTCTTAATGAGAACGACATATCGTTTATTTGCGAAATTGTGAAATTTTGTATCAAACATTCGAACTGTGAACTGTTTGTTACAATTAGTTTATGACATGACAATTGAAAATAGCGTAAAGCGCATTTAAATATCATACCAAGAGCTAATTTTGTGTGTCACACTAAACGAAAGTTATTCTCTTTTGGATTTAATACAGGTAAAACAATGAACGTGTATTGTAAGAGATTTTTAAATATTCAATAAGATTTCTACTACAATTAATCTTTCGTCACATCTGTCCTGGTATCATTTGTACTTATGTATCCATAAAAAGCAATTTATAAATATTCATTGAGTGAAACATTTCGACTGATGTTGAAGAATGTATAAACATGTATCCACTGTGTCACTTATTATAAAGTAGAATTACCCTTACTCAAAATACAGAATTAACTGTATTCTAAAATAAACTGTAGTAGAAAAAAGACAGTCAATATTGCAAGCTGCAAATATTTTAAGGAGTGAAAGAACTGAAAGCAAAGGAAGGTTTTCCACGTTACAGCAGTAGACAAATAGTGGACAAAACGTAAACAAACGCGTTATTTACATTGTGTGCTCTATTTTATATGGAGTACGTTTGGCATAACTTCAATTCCTGGTTTTGCAAAAGCTGTCCTGTATAATGTTACGTAAGTTTAAAAGGAGCATGTCAAGTGCAACTTGAGCATGAAATTAATCCCCCCAGTCTAGTTATCAACAGGTACTGGCCAACTTCCGCAACAGGTAAACACACTTACCATTTGCTCGTACAGATCCTGTTGTTGCCATTTGAGCCATGCTCGGGAGAAGCCGGAGTGCGTGTGGAGCCCAAGGTAGTAGATGAGCGCGATGGTGACTGACAGCACGCCGGCCAGGACAGGAACGACCGCGTGCTGAGTGGAGTAAGACGTCGCACGCCGCGAGCGCCGGTTCCTGGCGGACAGCAGTTTCTTAGTGCCCCCTAAGCGGCTGACGGCGCCAATCGCGACGCCCATTTTTTCGGCGCGGGATAGAATTTCAACAAATCTATGTTCCGCCTGCTCCATGGCCGATTTCTTGCCGTTGTTCAGGGATCGTCTGTTCCGACGCAAGTTGGTTTGCGACGGCGTTGTCGCGTTCCGATCCAGTTTGGGACTAGAGTTGCGAGATCTCGTTCGGGCGATGTTTATGTTACATCGGTATGTTTTGCTACCGAGCGTTGTTGCAGCTTACCCCACACTGATGGGACCGGGCCGGTGACTGCCCGTGTATACGCCTGTCCCCCTTTGCCCCGCGCTCCACTTCGCACACATACACACGGCAGCTTGGCTGCGCCGAGAGAGCAAGCCGCCCTACTCCGTTACTGCGCGCACTCGGCCGCCTCAGTGTCGTACTCGTACTGGAGCGTCGCCTGTCAAGCATATCTCCTTCTTCGTCTTCTTACTGGTGACATACTACCTACCTATCGAGGAGTTACTGTTACCTGACAATATGCTAGTGTTACTGACAACTGACAATATGCTAGTGTTACTGACAACTGACAATATGCTAGTGTTACTGACACCTGACAACATGCTAGTGTTACTGACAAATGACAATATGCTAGTGTTACTGACACCTGACAACATGCTAGTGTTACTGACACCTGACAACATGCTAGTGTTACTGACAACTGACAATATGCTAGGTTACTGACACCTGACAACATGCTAGTGTTACTGACAACTGACAATATGTTAGTGTTACTGACACCTGACAATATGCTAGTGTTACTGACACCTGACAACATGCTAGTGTTACTGACACCTGACAACATGCTAGTGTTACTGACACCTGACAATATGCTAGTGTTACTGACACCTGACAATATGCTAGGTTACTGACACCTGACAACATGCTAGTGTTACTGACAACTGACAATATGCTAGTGTTACTGACACCTGACAATATGCTAGTGTTACTGACACCTGACAACATGCTAGTGTTACTGACACCTGACAATATGCTAGTGTTACTGACACCTGACAATATGCTAGTGTTACTGACACCTGACAATATGCTAGTGTTACTGACACCTGACAATATGCTAGTGTTTCTGACAACTGACAATATGCTAGTGTTACTGACACCTGACAATATGCTAGTGTTACTGACAACTGACAATATGCTAGTGTTACTGACAACTGACAATATGCTAGTGTTACTGACAACTGACAATATGCTAGTGTTACTGACAACTGACAATATGCTAGTGTTACTGACACCTGACAATATGCTAGTGTTACTGACACCTGACAATATGCTAGTGTTACTGACAACTGACAATATGCTAGTGTTACTGACACCTGACAATATGCTAGTGTTACTGACACCTGACAACATGCTAGTGTTACTGACAACTGACAATATGCTAGTGTTACTGACCCCTGACAATATGCTAGTCTTACTGACAACTGACAATATGCTAGTGTTACTGACAACTGACAATATGCTAGTGTTACTGACAACTGACAATATGCTAGTGTTACTGACACCTGACAACATGCTAGTGTTACTGACAACTGACAATATGCTAGTGTTACTGACTACTGACAATATGCTAGTGTTACTGACAACTGACAATATGCTAGTGTTACTGACAACGGACAATATGCTAGTGTTACTGACACCTGACAATATGCTAGTGTTACTGACACCTGACAATATGCTAGTGTTACTGACAACTGACAATATGCTAGTCTTACTGACAACTGACAATATGCTAGTGTTACTGACACCTGACAATATGCTAGTGTTACTGACACCTGACAATATGCTAGTGTTACTGACACCTGACAATATGCTAGTGTTACTGACAACTGACAATATGCTAGTGTTACTGACAACTGACAATATGCTAGTGTTACTGACACCTGACAATATGCTAGTGTTACTGACAATATGCTAGTGTTACTGACAACTGACAATATGCTAGTGTTACTGACTACTGACAATATGCTAGTGTTACTGACAATATGCTAGTGTTACTGACAACTGACAATATGCTAGTGTTACTGACTACTGACAATATGCTAGTGTTACTGACAATATGCTAGTGTTACTGACACCTGACAATATGCTAGTGTTACTGACACCTGACAATATGCTAGTGTTACTGACACCTGACAATATGCTAGTGTTACTGACAACTGACAATATGCTAGTGTTACTGACAACTGACAATATGCTAGTGTTACTGACACCTGACAATATGCTAGTGTTACTGACAATATGCTAGTGTTACTGACACCTGACAATATGCTAGTGTTACTGACAACTGACAATATGCTAGTGTTACTGACACCTGACAATATGCTAGGTTACTGACAACTGACAATATGCTAGTGTTACTGACACCTGACAATATGCTAGTGTTACTGACACCTGACAACATGCTAGTGTTACTGACAACTGACAATATGCTAGTGTTACTGACACCTGACAATATGCTAGTGTTACTGACAACTGACAACATGCTAGTGTTACTGACACCTGACAATATGCTAGTGTTACTGACAACTGGCAATATGCTAGTGTTACTGACACTTGACAATATGCTAGTGTTACTGACACCTGACAATATGCTAGTGTTACTGACACCTGACAATATGCTAGTGTTACTGACAACTGGCAATATGCTAGTGTTACTGACAACTGACAATATGCTAGTGTTACTGACACTTGACAATATGCTAGTGTTACTGACAACTGGCAATATGCTAGTGTTACTGACACCTGACAATATGCTAGTGTTACTGACACCTGACAATATGCTAGTGTTACTGAAACCTGACAATATGCTAGTGTTACTGACACCTGACAATATGCTAGTGTTACTGACACCTGACAATATGCTAGTGTTACTGACACTTGACAATATGCTAGTGTTACTGACAACTGGCAATATGCTAGTGTTACTGACACTTGACAATATGCTAGTGTTACTGACACCTGACAATATGCTAGTGTTACTGACACCTGACAATATGCTAGTGTTACTGACAACTGACAATATGTTAGTGTTACTGACACCTGACAATATGCTAGTCTTACTGACAACTGACAATATGCTAGTGTTACTGACACCTGACAATATGCTAGTCTTACTGACAACTGACAATATGCTAGTGTTACTGACACCTGACAATATGCTAGTCTTACTGACAACTGACAATATGCTAGTGTTACTGTTACCTGGCAATATGCTAGTATTACTGACTACTGACAATATGCTAGGTTACTGACAACTGACAATATGCTAGTGTTACTGACAACTGACAATATGCTAGTCCTACTGACAACTGACAGTATGCTAGGTTACTGACAACTGACAATATGCTAGTGTTACTGACAACTGACAATATGCTAGTGTTACTGACAACTGACAATATGCTAGTGTTACTGACAACTGACAATATGCTAGTGTTACTGACACCTGACAACATGCTAGTGTTACTGACAAATGACAATATGCTAGTGTTACTGACACCTGACAACATGCTAGTGTTACTGACACCTGACAACATGCTAGTGTTACTGACAACTGACAATATGCTAGGTTACTGACACCTGACAACATGATAGTGTTACTGACAACTGACAATATGTTAGTGTTACTGACACCTGACAATATGCTAGTGTTACTGACACCTGACAACATGCTAGTGTTACTGACACCTGACAACATGCTAGTGTTACTGACACCTGACAATATGCTAGTGTTACTGACACCTGACAATATGCTAGGTTACTGACACCTGACAACATGCTAGTGTTACTGACAACTGACAATATGCTAGTGTTACTGACACCTGACAATATGCTAGTGTTACTGACACCTGACAACATGCTAGTGTTACTGACACCTGACAATATGCTAGCGTTACTGACACCTGACAATATGCTAGTGTTACTGACACCTGACAATATGCTAGTGTTACTGACACCTGACAATATGCTAGTGTTACTGACAACTGACAATATGCTAGTGTTACTGACACCTGACAATATGCTAGTGTTACTGACAACTGACAATATGCTAGTGTTACTGACAACTGACAATATGCTAGTGTTACTGACAACTGACAATATGCTAGTGTTACTGACAACTGACAATATGCTAGTGTTACTGACACCTGACAATATGCTAGTGTTACTGACACCTGACAATATGCTAGTGTTACTGACAACTGACAATATGCTAGTGTTACTGACACCTGGGAATATGCTAGTGTTACTGACACCTGACAACATGCTAGTGTTACTGACAACTGACAATATGCTAGTGTTACTGACACCTGACAATATGCTAGTCTTACTGACAACTGACAATATGCTAGTGTTACTGACAACTGACAATATGCTAGTGTTACTGACAACTGACAATATGCTAGTGTTACTGACACCTGACAACATGCTAGTGTTACTGACAACTGACAATATGCTAGTGTTACTGACTACTGACAATATGCTAGTGTTACTGACAACTGACAATATGCTAGTGTTACTGACAACGGACAATATGCTAGTGTTACTGACACCTGACAATATGCTAGTGTTACTGACACCTGACAATATGCTAGTGTTACTGACAACTGACAATATGCTAGTCTTACTGACAACTGACAATATGCTAGTGTTACTGACACCTGACAATATGCTAGTGTTACTGACACCTGACAATATGCTAGTGTTACTGACACCTGACAATATGCTAGTGTTACTGACAACTGACAATATGCTAGTGTTACTGACAACTGACAATATGCTAGTGTTACTGACACCTGACAATATGCTAGTGTTACTGACAATATGCTAGTGTTACTGACAACTGACAATATGCTAGTGTTACTGACTACTGACAATATGCTAGTGTTACTGACAATATGCTAGTGTTACTGACAACTGACAATATGCTAGTGTTACTGACTACTGACAATATGCTAGTGTTACTGACAATATGCTAGTGTTACTGACACCTGACAATATGCTAGTGTTACTGACACCTGACAATATGCTAGTGTTACTGACACCTGACAATATGCTAGTGTTACTGACAACTGACAATATGCTAGTGTTACTGACAATTGACAATATGCTAGTGTTACTGACAACTGACAATATGCTAGTGTTACTGACAATATGCTAGTGTTACTGACACCTGACAATATGCTAGTGTTACTGACAACTGACAATATGCTAGTGTTACTGACACCTGACAATATGCTAGGTTACTGACAACTGACAATATGCTAGTGTTACTGACACCTGACAATATGCTAGTGTTACTGACACCTGACAACATGCTAGTGTTACTGACAACTGACAATATGCTAGTGTTACTGACACCTGACAATATGCTAGTGTTACTGACAAGTGACAACATGCTAGTGTTACTGACACCTGACAATATGCTAGTGTTACTGACAACTGGCAATATGCTAGTGTTACTGACACTTGACAATATGCTAGTGTTACTGACACCTGACAATATGCTAGTGTTACTGACACCTGACAATATGCTAGTGTTACTGACACCTGACAATATGCTAGTGTTACTGACAACTGTCAATATGCTAGTGTTACTGACAACTGACAATATGCTAGTGTTACTGACACTTGACAATATGCTAGTGTTACTGACAACTGGCAATATGCTAGTGTTACTGACACCTGACAATATGCTAGTGTTACTGACACCTGACAATATGCTAGTGTTACTGACACCTGACAATATGCTAGTGTTACTGACACCTGACAATATGCTAGTGTTACTGACACTTGACAATATGCTAGTGTTACTGACAACTGGCAATATGCTAGTGTTACTGACACTTGACAATATGCTAGTGTTACTGACACCTGACAATATGCTAGTGTTACTGACACCTGACAATATGCTAGTGTTACTGACAACTGACAATATGTTAGTGTTACTGACACCTGACAATATGCTAGTCTTACTGACAACTGACAATATGCTAGTGTTACTGACACCTGACAATATGCTAGTCTTACTGACAACTGACAATATGCTAGTGTTACTGACACCTGACAATATGCTAGTCTTACTGACAACTGACAATATGCTAGTGTTACTGTTACCTGGCAATATGCTAGTATTACTGACTACTGACAATATGCTAGGTTACTGACAACTGACAATATGCTAGTGTTACTGACAACTGACAATATGCTAGTCCTACTGACAACTGACAGTATGCTAGGTTACTGACAACTGACAATATGCTAGTGTTACTGACAACTGACAATATGCTAGTGTTACTGACAACTGACAATATGCTAGTGTTACTGACTACTGACAATATGCTAGTGTTACTGACTACTGGCAATATGCTAGTGTTACTGACAACTGACAATATGCTAGTGTTACTGACTACTGGCAATATGCTAGTGTTACTGACAACTGACAATATGCTAGTGTTACTGACAACTGACAATATGCTAGTGTTACTGACAACTGACAATATGCTAGTGTTACTGACTACTGGCAATATGCTAGTGTTACTGACAACTGACAATATACTAGTGTTACTGACTACTGACAATATACTAGTGTTACTGACAATATGCTAGTATTACTGACAACGGACAATATGCTAGTGTTACTGACTACTGACAATATGCTAGTGTTACTGACTACTGACAATATGCTAGGTTACTGACAACTGACAATATGCTAGTGTTACTGACAACTGACAATATGCTAGTGTTACTGACAACTGACAATATGCTAGTGTTACTGGCTACTGACAATATGCTAGTGTTACTGCCAACTGACAATATGCTAGTGTTACTGACTACTGACAATATGCTAGGTTACTGACAACTGACAATATGCTAGTGTTACTGACAACTGAAAATATGCTAGTGTTACTGACAACTGACAATATGCTAGTGTTACTGACAACTGACAATATGCTAGTATTACTGACAACGGACAATATGCTAGTGTTACTGACAACTGACAATATGCTAGTGTTACTGACTACTGACAATATGCTAGGTTACTGACAACTGACAATATGCTAGTGTTTTTGACACCTGACAACATGCTAGTGTTACTGACACCTGACAACATGCTAGTGTTACTGACAACTGACAATATGCTAGGTTACTGACACCTGACAACATGCTAGTGTTACTGACAACTGACAATATGTTAGTGTTACTGACACCTGACAATATGCTAGTGTTACTGACACCTGACAACATGCTAGTGTTACTGACACCTGACAACATGCTAGTGTTACTGACACCTGACAATATGCTAGTGTTACTGACACCTGACAATATGCTAGGTTACTGACACCTGACAACATGCTAGTGTTACTGACAACTGACAATATGCTAGTGTTACTGACACCTGACAATATGCTAGTGTTACTGACACCTGACAACATGCTAGTGTTACTGACACCTGACAATATGCTAGTGTTACTGACACCTGACAATATGCTAGTGTTACTGACACCTGACAATATGCTAGTGTTACTGACACCTGACAATATGCTAGTGTTTCTGACAACTGACAATATGCTAGTGTTACTGACACCTGACAATATGCTAGTGTTACTGACAACTGACAATATGCTAGTGTTACTGACAACTGACAATATGCTAGTGTTACTGACAACTGACAATATGCTAGTGTTACTGACAACTGCCAATATGCTAGTGTTACTGACACCTGACAATATGCTAGTGTTACTGACACCTGACAATATGCTAGTGTTACTGACAACTGACAATATGCTAGTGTTACTGACACCTGACAATATGCTAGTGTTACTGACACCTGACAACATGCTAGTGTTACTGACAACTGACAATATGCTAGTGTTACTGACCCCTGACAATATGCTAGTCTTACTGACAACTGACAATATGCTAGTGTTACTGACAACTGACAATATGCTAGTGTTACTGACAACTGACAATATGCTAGTGTTACTGACACCTGACAACATGCTAGTGTTACTGACAACTGACAATATGCTAGTGTTACTGACTACTGACAATATGCTATTGTTACTGACAACTGACAATATGCTAGTGTTACTGACAACGGACAATATGCTAGTGTTACTGACACCTGACAATATGCTAGTGTTACTGACACCTGACAATATGCTAGTGTTACTGACAACTGACAATATGCTAGTCTTACTGACAACTGACAATATGCTAGTGTTACTGACACCTGACAATATGCTAGTGTTACTGACACCTGACAATATGCTAGTGTTACTGACAACTGACAATATGCTAGTGTTACTGACAACTGACAATATGCTAGTGTTACTGACACCTGACAATATGCTAGTGTTACTGACAATATGCTAGTGTTACTGACAACTGACAATATGCTAGTGTTACTGACTACTGACAATATGCTAGTGTTACTGACAATATGCTAGTGTTACTGACAACTGACAATATGCTAGTGTTACTGACTACTGACAATATGCTAGTGTTACTGACAATATGCTAGTGTTACTGACACCTGACAATATGCTAGTGTTACTGACACCTGACAATATGCTAGTGTTACTGACACCTGACAATATGCTAGTGTTACTGACAACTGACAATATGCTAGTGTTACTGACAACTGACAATATGCTAGTGTTACTGATACCTGACAATATGCTAGTGTTACTGACAATATGCTAGTGTTACTGACACCTGACAATATGCTAGTGTTACTGACAACTGACAATATGCTAGTGTTACTGACACCTGACAATATGCTAGGTTACTGACAACTGACAATATGCTAGTGTTACTGACACCTGACAATATGCTAGTGTTACTGACACCTGACAACATGCTAGTGTTACTGACAACTGACAATATGCTAGTGTTACTGACACCTGACAATATGCTAGTGTTACTGACAACTGACAACATGCTAGTGTTACTGACACCTGACAATATGCTAGTGTTACTGACAACTGGCAATATGCTAGTGTTACTGACACTTGACAATATGCTAGTGTTACTGACACCTGACAATATGCTAGTGTTACTGACACCGGACAATATGCTAGTGTTACTGACAACTGGCAATATGCTAGTGTTACTGACAACTGACAATATGCTAGTGTTACTGACACTTGACAATATGCTAGTGTTACTGACAACTGGCAATATGCTAGTGTTACTGACACCTGACAATATGCTAGTGTTACTGACACCTGACAATATGCTAGTGTTACTGACACCTGACAATATGCTAGTGTTACTGACACCTGACAATATGCTAGTGTTACTGACACCTGACAATATGCTAGTGTTACTGACACTTGACAATATGCTAGTGTTACTGACAACTGGCAATATGCTAGTGTTACTGACACTTGACAATATGCTAGTGTTACTGACACCTGACAATATGCTAGTGTTACTGACACCTGACAATATGCTAGTGTTACTGACAACTGACAATATGTTAGTGTTACTGACACCTGACAATATGCTAGTCTTACTGACAACTGACAATATGCTAGTGTTACTGACACCTGACAATATGCTAGTCTTACTGACAACTGACAATATGCTAGTGTTACTGTTACCTGGCAATATGCTAGTATTACTGACTACTGACAATATGCTAGGTTACTGACAACTGACAATATGCTAGTGTTACTGACAACTGACAATATGCTAGTCCTACTGACAACTGACAGTATGCTAGGTTACTGACAACTGACAATATGCTAGTGTTACTGACAACTGACAATATGCTAGTGTTACTGACAACTGACAATATGCTAGTGTTACTGACAACTGACAATATGCTAGTGTTACTGACACCTGACAACATGCTAGTGTTACTGACAAATGACAATATGCTAGTGTTACTGACACCTGACAACATGCTAGTGTTACTGACACCTGACAACATGCTAGTGTTACTGACAACTGACAATATGCTAGGTTACTGACACCTGACAACATGATAGTGTTACTGACAACTGACAATATGTTAGTGTTACTGACACCTGACAATATGCTAGTGTTACTGACACCTGACAACATGCTAGTGTTACTGACACCTGACAACATGCTAGTGTTACTGACACCTGACAATATGCTAGTGTTACTGACACCTGACAATATGCTAGGTTACTGACACCTGACAACATGCTAGTGTTACTGACAACTGACAATATGCTAGTGTTACTGACACCTGACAATATGCTAGTGTTACTGACACCTGACAACATGCTAGTGTTACTGACACCTGACAATATGCTAGCGTTACTGACACCTGACAATATGCTAGTGTTACTGACACCTGACAATATGCTAGTGTTACTGACACCTGACAATATGCTAGTGTTACTGACAACTGACAATATGCTAGTGTTACTGACAACTGACAATATGCTAGTGTTACTGACAACTGACAATATGCTAGTGTTACTGACAACTGACAATATGCTAGTGTTACTGACAACTGACAATATGCTAGTGTTACTGACACCTGACAATATGCTAGTGTTACTGACACCTGACAATATGCTAGTGTTACTGACAACTGACAATATGCTAGTGTTACTGACACCTGGGAATATGCTAGTGTTACTGACACCTGACAACATGCTAGTGTTACTGACAACTGACAATATGCTAGTGTTACTGACACCTGACAATATGCTAGTCTTACTGACAACTGACAATATGCTAGTGTTACTGACAACTGACAATATGCTAGTGTTACTGACAACTGACAATATGCTAGTGTTACTGACACCTGACAACATGCTAGTGTTACTGACAACTGACAATATGCTAGTGTTACTGACTACTGACAATATGCTAGTGTTACTGACAACTGACAATATGCTAGTGTTACTGACAACGGACAATATGCTAGTGTTACTGACACCTGACAATATGCTAGTGTTACTGACACCTGACAATATGCTAGTGTTACTGACAACTGACAATATGCTAGTCTTACTGACAACTGACAATATGCTAGTGTTACTGACACCTGACAATATGCTAGTGTTACTGACACCTGACAATATGCTAGTGTTACTGACACCTGACAATATGCTAGTGTTACTGACAACTGACAATATGCTAGTGTTACTGACAACTGACAATATGCTAGTGTTACTGACACCTGACAATATGCTAGTGTTACTGACAATATGCTAGTGTTACTGACAACTGACAATATGCTAGTGTTACTGACTACTGACAATATGCTAGTGTTACTGACAATATGCTAGTGTTACTGACAACTGACAATATGCTAGTGTTACTGACTACTGACAATATGCTAGTGTTACTGACAATATGCTAGTGTTACTGACACCTGACAATATGCTAGTGTTACTGACACCTGACAATATGCTAGTGTTACTGACACCTGACAATATGCTAGTGTTACTGACAACTGACAATATGCTAGTGTTACTGACAATTGACAATATGCTAGTGTTACTGACAACTGACAATATGCTAGTGTTACTGACAATATGCTAGTGTTACTGACACCTGACAATATGCTAGTGTTACTGACAACTGACAATATGCTAGTGTTACTGACACCTGACAATATGCTAGGTTACTGACAACTGACAATATGCTAGTGTTACTGACACCTGACAATATGCTAGTGTTACTGACACCTGACAACATGCTAGTGTTACTGACAACTGACAATATGCTAGTGTTACTGACACCTGACAATATGCTAGTGTTACTGACAAGTGACAACATGCTAGTGTTACTGACACCTGACAACATGCTAGTGTTACTGACACCTGACAATATGCTAGTGTTACTGACACCTGACAATATGCTAGGTTACTGACACCTGACAACATGCTAGTGTTACTGACAACTGACAATATGCTAGTGTTACTGACACCTGACAATATGCTAGTGTTACTGACACCTGACAACATGCTAGTGTTACTGACACCTGACAACATGCTAGTGTTACTGACACCTGACAATATGCTAGTGTACTGACACCTGACAATATGCTAGGTTACTGACACCTGACAACATGCTAGTGTTACTGACAACTGACAATATGCTAGTGTTACTGACACCTGACAATATGCTAGTGTTACTGACACCTGACAACATGCTAGTGTTACTGACACCTGACAATATGCTAGTGTTACTGACACCTGACAATATGCTAGTGTTACTGACACCTGACAATATGCTAGTGTTACTGACACCTGACAATATGCTAGTGTTTCTGACAACTGACAATATGCTAGTGTTACTGACACCTGACAACATGCTAGTGTTACTGACAACTGACAATATGCTAGTGTTACTGACAACTGACAATATGCTAGTGTTACTGACAACTGACAATATGCTAGTGTTACTGACAACTGACAATATGCTAGTGTTACTGACACCTGACAATATGCTAGTGTTACTGACACCTGACAATATGCTAGTGTTACTGACAACTGACAATATGCTAGTGTTACTGACACCTGACAATATGCTAGTGTTACTGACACCTGACAACATGCTAGTGTTACTGACAACTGACAATATGCTAGTGTTACTGACCCCTGACAATATGCTAGTCTTACTGACAACTGACAATATGCTAGTTTACTGACAACTGACAATATGCTAGTGTTACTGACAACTGACAATATGCTAGTGTTACTGACACCTGACAACATGCTAGTGTTACTGACAACTGACAATATGCTAGTGTTACTGACTACTGACAATATGCTAGTGTTACTGACAACTGACAATATGCTAGTGTTACTGACAACGGACAATATGCTAGTGTTACTGACACCTGACAATATGCTAGTGTTACTGACACCTGACAATATGCTAGTGTTACTGACAACTGACAATATGCTAGTCTTACTGACAACTGACAATATGCTAGTGTTACTGACACCTGACAATATGCTAGTGTTACTGACACCTGACAATATGCTAGTGTTACTGACACCTGACAATATGCTAGTGTTACTGACAACTGACAATATGCTAGTGTTACTGACAACTGACAATATGCTAGTGTTACTGACACCTGACAATATGCTAGTGTTACTGACAATATGCTAGTGTTACTGACAACTGACAATATGCTAGTGTTACTGACTACTGACAATATGCTAGTGTTACTGACAATATGCTAGTGTTACTGACAACTGACAATATGCTAGTGTTACTGACTACTGACAATATGCTAGTGTTACTGACAATATGCTAGTGTTACTGACACCTGACAATATGCTAGTGTTACTGACACCTGACAATATGCTAGTGTTACTGACACCTGACAATATGCTAGTGTTACTGACAACTGACAATATGCTAGTGTTACTGACAACTGACAATATGCTAGTGTTACTGATACCTGACAATATGCTAGTGTTACTGACAATATGCTAGTGTTACTGACACCTGACAATATGCTAGTGTTACTGACAACTGACAATATGCTAGTGTTACTGACACCTGACAATATGCTAGGTTACTGACAACTGACAATATGCTAGTGTTACTGACACCTGACAATATGCTAGTGTTACTGACACCTGACAACATGCTAGTGTTACTGACAACTGACAATATGCTAGTGTTACTGACACCTGACAATATGCTAGTGTTACTGACAACTGACAACATGCTAGTGTTACTGACACCTGACAATATGCTAGTGTTACTGACAACTGGCAATATGCTAGTGTTACTGACACTTGACAATATGCTAGTGTTACTGACACCTGACAATATGCTAGTGTTACTGACACCTGACAATATGCTAGTGTTACTGACAACTGGCAATATGCTAGTGTTACTGACAACTGACAATATGCTAGTGTTACTGACACTTGACAATATGCTAGTGTTACTGACAACTGGCAATATGCTAGTGTTACTGACACCTGACAATATGCTAGTGTTACTGACACCTGACAATATGCTAGTGTTACTGACACCTGACAATATGCTAGTGTTACTGACACCTGACAATATGCTAGTGTTACTGACACCTGACAATATGCTAGTGTTACTGACACTTGACAATATGCTAGTGTTACTGACAACTGGCAATATGCTAGTGTTACTGACACTTGACAATATGCTAGTGTTACTGACACCTGACAATATGTTAGTGTTACTGACACCTGACAATATGCTAGTGTTACTGACAACTGACAATATGTTAGTGTTACTGACACCTGACAATATGCTAGTCTTACTGACAACTGACAATATGCTAGTGTTACTGACACCTGACAATATGCTAGTCTTACTGACAACTGACAATATGCTAGTGTTACTGACACCTGACAATATGCTAGTCTTACTGACAACTGACAATATGCTAGTGTTACTGTTACCTGGCAATATGCTAGTATTACTGACTACTGACAATATGCTAGGTTACTGACAACTGACAATATGCTAGTGTTACTGACAACTGACAATATGCTAGTCCTACTGACAACTGACAGTATGCTAGGTTACTGACAACTGACAATATGCTAGTGTTACTGACAACTGACAATATGCTAGTGTTACTGACAACTGACAATATGCTAGTGTTACTGACAACTGACAATATGCTAGTGTTACTGACACCTGACAACATGCTAGTGTTACTGACAAATGACAATATGCTAGTGTTACTGACACCTGACAACATGCTAGTGTTACTGACACCTGACAACATGCTAGTGTTACTGACAACTGACAATATGCTAGGTTACTGACACCTGACAACATGATAGTGTTACTGACAACTGACAATATGTTAGTGTTACTGACACCTGACAATATGCTAGTGTTACTGACACCTGACAACATGCTAGTGTTACTGACACCTGACAACATGCTAGTGTTACTGACACCTGACAATATGCTAGTGTTACTGACACCTGACAATATGCTAGGTTACTGACACCTGACAACATGCTAGTGTTACTGACAACTGACAATATGCTAGTGTTACTGACACCTGACAATATGCTAGTGTTACTGACACCTGACAACATGCTAGTGTTACTGACACCTGACAATATGCTAGCGTTACTGACACCTGACAATATGCTAGTGTTACTGACACCTGACAATATGCTAGTGTTACTGACACCTGACAATATGCTAGTGTTACTGACAACTGACAATATGCTAGTGTTACTGACAACTGACAATATGCTAGTGTTACTGACAACTGACAATATGCTAGTGTTACTGACAACTGACAATATGCTAGTGTTACTGACAACTGACAATATGCTAGTGTTACTGACACCTGACAATATGCTAGTGTTACTGACACCTGACAATATGCTAGTGTTACTGACAACTGACAATATGCTAGTGTTACTGACACCTGGGAATATGCTAGTGTTACTGACACCTGACAACATGCTAGTGTTACTGACAACTGACAATATGCTAGTGTTACTGACACCTGACAATATGCTAGTCTTACTGACAACTGACAATATGCTAGTGTTACTGACAACTGACAATATGCTAGTGTTACTGACAACTGACAATATGCTAGTGTTACTGACACCTGACAACATGCTAGTGTTACTGACAACTGACAATATGCTAGTGTTACTGACTACTGACAATATGCTAGTGTTACTGACAACTGACAATATGCTAGTGTTACTGACAACGGACAATATGCTAGTGTTACTGACACCTGACAATATGCTAGTGTTACTGACACCTGACAATATGCTAGTGTTACTGACAACTGACAATATGCTAGTCTTACTGACAACTGACAATATGCTAGTGTTACTGACACCTGACAATATGCTAGTGTTACTGACACCTGACAATATGCTAGTGTTACTGACACCTGACAATATGCTAGTGTTACTGACAACTGACAATATGCTAGTGTTACTGACAACTGACAATATGCTAGTGTTACTGACACCTGACAATATGCTAGTGTTACTGACAATATGCTAGTGTTACTGACAACTGACAATATGCTAGTGTTACTGACTACTGACAATATGCTAGTGTTACTGACAATATGCTAGTGTTACTGACAACTGACAATATGCTAGTGTTACTGACTACTGACAATATGCTAGTGTTACTGACAATATGCTAGTGTTACTGACACCTGACAATATGCTAGTGTTACTGACACCTGACAATATGCTAGTGTTACTGACACCTGACAATATGCTAGTGTTACTGACAACTGACAATATGCTAGTGTTACTGACAATTGACAATATGCTAGTGTTACTGACAACTGACAATATGCTAGTGTTACTGACAATATGCTAGTGTTACTGACACCTGACAATATGCTAGTGTTACTGACAACTGACAATATGCTAGTGTTACTGACACCTGACAATATGCTAGGTTACTGACAACTGACAATATGCTAGTGTTACTGACACCTGACAATATGCTAGTGTTACTGACACCTGACAACATGCTAGTGTTACTGACAACTGACAATATGCTAGTGTTACTGACACCTGACAATATGCTAGTGTTACTGACAAGTGACAACATGCTAGTGTTACTGACACCTGACAATATGCTAGTGTTACTGACAACTGGCAATATGCTAGTGTTACTGACACTTGACAATATGCTAGTGTTACTGACACCTGACAATATGCTAGTGTTACTCACACCTGACAATATGCTAGTGTTACTGACACCTGACAATATGCTAGTGTTACTGACAACTGTCAATATGCTAGTGTTACTGACAACTGACAATATGCTAGTGTTACTGACACTTGACAATATGCTAGTGTTACTGACAACTGGCAATATGCTAGTGTTACTGACACCTGACAATATGCTAGTGTTACTGACACCTGACAATATGCTAGTGTTACTGACACCTGACAATATGCTAGTGTTACTGACACCTGACAATATGCTAGTGTTACTGACACTTGACAATATGCTAGTGTTACTGACAACTGGCAATATGCTAGTGTTACTGACACTTGACAATATGCTAGTGTTACTGACACCTGACAATATGCTAGTGTTACTGACACCTGACAATATGCTAGTGTTACTGACAACTGACAATATGTTAGTGTTACTGACACCTGACAATATGCTAGTGTTACTGACACCTGACAATATGCTAGGTTACTGACAACTGACAATATGCTAGTGTTACTGACACCTGACAATATGCTAGTGTTACTGACACCTGACAACATGCTAGTGTTACTGACAACTGACAATATGCTAGTGTTACTGACACCTGACAATATGCTAGTGTTACTGACAAGTGACAACATGCTAGTGTTACTGACACCTGACAATATGCTAGTGTTACTGACAACTGGCAATATGCTAGTGTTACTGACACTTGACAATATGCTAGGTTACTGACAACTGACAATATGCTAGTGTTACTGACAACTGACAATATGCTAGTGTTACTGACAACTGACAATATGCTAGTGTTACTGACTACTGACAATATGCTAGTGTTACTGACTACTGGCAATATGCTAGTGTTACTGACAACTGACAATATGCTAGTGTTACTGACTACTGGCAATATGCTAGTGTTACTGACAACTGACAATATGCTAGTGTTACTGACTACTGACAATATGCTAGGTTACTGACAACTGACAATATGCTAGTGTTACTGACTACTGGCAATATGCTAGTGTTACTGACAACTGACAATATGCTAGTGTTACTGACTACTGACAATATACTAGTGTTACTGACAATATGCTAGTATTACTGACAACGGACAATATGCTAGTGTTACTGACTACTGACAATATGCTAGTGTTACTGACTACTGACAATATGCTAGGTTACTGACAACTGACAATATGCTAGTGTTACTGACAACTGACAATATGCTAGTGTTACTGACAACTGACAATATGCTAGTGTTACTGGCTACTGACAATATGCTACTGTTACTGCCAACTGACAATATGCTAGTGTTACTGACTACTGACAATATGCTAGGTTACTGACAACTGACAATATGCTAGTGTTACTGACAACTGAAAATATGCTAGTGTTACTGACAACTGACAATATGCTAGTGTTACTGACAACTGACAATATGCTAGTATTACTGACAACGGACAATATGCTAGTGTTACTGACAACTGACAATATGCTAGTGTTACTGACTACTGACAATATGCTAGGTTACTGACAACTGACAATATGCTAGTGTTACTGACAACTGACAATATGCTAGTGTTACTGACTACTGACAATATGCTAGTGCTACAGACAATATGCTAGTATTACTGACAACGGACAATATGCTAGTGTTACTGACTACTGACAATATGCTAGTGTTACTGACTACTGACAATATGCTAGTGTTATTGACAATATGCTAGTATTACTGACATCGGACAATATGCTAGTGTTACTGACAACTGACAATATGCTAGTGTTACTGACTACTGACAATATGCTAGTGTTACTGACTACTGACAATATGCTAGTGTTACTGACAATATGCTAGTATTACTGACAACGGACAATATGCTAGTGTTACTGACAACTGACAATATGCTAGTGTTACTGGCAACGGACAATATGCTAGTGTTACTGACAACGGACAATATGCTAGTGTTACTGACAACGGACAATATGCTACTGTTACTGACAATATGCTAGTGTTACTGACAACTGACAATATGCTAGTGTTACTGACAACGGACAATATGCTACTGTTACTGACAATATGCTAGTGTTACTGACAACGGACAATATGCTAGTGTTACTGACAATATCCTAGTGTTACTGACAACGGACAATATGCTAGTGTTACTGACAATATGCTAGTGTTACTGACAACGGACAATATGCTAGTGTTACTGACTACTGACAATATGCTACTGTTACTGACAATATGCTAGTGTTACTGACAACGGACAATATGCTAGTGTTACTGACAATATGCTAGTGTTACTGACAACGGACAATATGCTAGTGTTACTGACTACTGACAAAATGCTACTGTTACTGACAATATGCTAGTGTTACTGACAACGGACAATATGCTACTGTTACTGACAATATGCTAGTGTTACTGACAACGGACAATATGCTAGTGTTACTGACCACTGACAATATGCTACTGTTACTGGCAATATGCTAGTGTTACTGACAACGGACAATATGCTAGTGTTACTGACAACGGCCAATGTGCTACTGTTACTGACAATATGCTAGTGTTACTGACAACGGACAATATGCTACTGTTACTGACAATATGCTAGTGTTACTGACAACGGACAATATGCTACTGTTACTGACAATATCCTAGTGTTACTGACAACGGACAATATGCTACTGTTACTGACAATATGCTAGTGTTACTGACAACGGACAATATGCTACTGTTACTGACAATATGCTAGTGTTACTGACAACTGAAAATATGCTAGTGTTACTGACAACGGACAATATGCTAGTGTTACTGACAACGGACAATATGCTAGTGTTACTGACTACTGACAATATGCTAGTGTTACTGACAATATGCTAGTATTACTGACAACGGACAATATGCTAGTGTTACTGACTACTGACAATATGCTAGTGTTACTGACTACTGACAATATGCTAGGTTACTGACAACTGACAATATGCTAGGTTACTGACAACTGACAATATGCTAGGTTACTGACAACTGACAATATGCTAGGTTACTGACAACTGACAATATGCTAGTGTTACTGACAACTGACAATATGCTAGTCTTACTGACAACTGGCAATATGGTATGTTACTGACAACTGACAATATGCTAGGTTACTGACAACTGACAATATGCTAGTGTTACTGACAACTGACAATATGCTAGTCTTACTGACAACTGACAATATGCTAGGTTACTGATAACTGACAATATGCTAGTCTTACTGACAACTGACAATATGCTAGTCTTACTGACAACTGACAATATGCTAGTGTTACTGACAACTGACAATATGCTAGTGTTACTGACAACTGACAATATGCTAGTCTTACTGACAACTGACAATATGCCTGTCTTACTGACAACTGACAATATGCTAGTGTTACTGACACCTGACAATATGCTAGTGTTACTGACAACTGACAATATGCTAGTGTTACTGACACCTGACAATATGCTAGGTTACTGACAACTGACAATATGCTAGTGTTACTGACACCTGACAATATGCTAGGTTACTGACAACTGACAATATGCTAGTCTTACTGACAACTGACAATATGCTAGTGTTACTGACAACTGACAATATGCTAGTCTTACTGACAACTGACAATATGCTAGTGTTACTGACAACTGGCAATATGCTAGTGTTACTGACAACTGACAATATGCTAGTCTTACTGACAACTGACAATATGCTAGTGTTACTGACAACTGACAATATGCTAGTCTTACTGACAACTGACAATATGCTAGTGTTACTGACAACTGGCAATATGCTAGTGTTACTGACACCTGACAATATGCTAGTGTTACTGACAACTGGCAATATGCTAGTCTTACTGACAACTGACAATATGCTAGTGTTACTGACAACTGGCAATATGCTAGTGTTACTGACAACTGACAATATGCTAGTCTTACTGACAACTGACAATATGCTAGTGTTACTGACAACTGACAATATGCTAGTCTTACTGACAACTGACAATATGCTAGTGTTAGTGACACCTGACAATATGCTAGTGTTACTGACAACTGGCAATATGCTAGTGTTACTGACTACTGACAATATGCTAGTGTTACTGACAACTGAAAATACCTGACAATATGCAACCAGGTGTTGTTTAATTATTGTTTCATTTTTATAGCCCCCTTTAATGAATCTGGTCAATTCGAGAGCTTTGGCCTTTTATATAGGGTAACATTGGGTTTTCTACTTGTATCTTTGAACCATATCAATATTAACACTTTCTAACTCTGTGGAAGGGTAAGCAACAATTTTATTCTAATCGACAAGCAGGTGTTGGAGAGTGTTAGATATGTTTCATAGTCTCATTAAAAATATTAGGAGTTTTAGAATATTTGAAGCTTTTTGAAAACCTTTCAGGAAAAACTACTTTGCATGGAAATCAATTAACAAAGGACCATTAGAAATTTTGTAATAAAATTGTAAAAAGAAAAAGGAAAAACTGGTATCTTTAAATACATACAGTCCCCTTTACAACAATGCAAAACGATTGAAATATATGTTACATGAAAATCTATTAGCAAAGGGCCATAACATTTTGAAAAACATAGTAACAAACAACAACATTGGCATCTTTAAATACCCACAGTCCCCTTTAACATAATGTAAAGTGCTTAAAAACGAAATACGAACTACTTAAAACCAGCGTCCTTTTTACAAAAAGCAATAACTAAGTAAAATAAGGAAATAAGACGACAAACGCAGCTCCTTACCAAGTATATCTATGTATCCGAAATAGGAGGAAAACTTCTTCTACCGTACAATTTTACGTAAGATAGTACATAGTGCTATAATTATCACATGTTTATGACCATAACAATTTATTATGATTTGGTCAGTTTTTACTGTCTTGTGACAGTCAAACGTTTCCTGTATATATACACATTACTTATATAAATCGATTTTTCTCCCTAATTGCCAAAAATCATTCTTCTCTAGTTCATCCACATCCTGATTTTCAACTGGATTTCCTTTCTTCTTTGTTTCTGTTATGACACTGAGATCTATATTTGTACCTTCTATATTTTGAACTATTTGATTGATCTTATTACGCAAACCTCTAACATTCCACGTTTCTATATTCAAACTCGTTTTCTTCTGGAAGTTTCGTCGTCGTTGTTCAAACCAGCTGTATTTGTGTTTGGCTTTTGAAGAGTTAGATTTCTCCAATATGAATCTCATTGCAGGAGAAACGGGCCTATGCATAATTCCCAACCTTGAGGACCAGGATTTTTCTGTTAGGGTAATCTTCCCTTGGCCTTTGAAGATCCCTGTTCACCGCAAGGCAGCGGTTCTCTCTTGATTAAACTATGGGAGAAGGTTGCCTCTTCCATCAGATATTCCGTACCCCGTATCAGCCGTTGAGGGCCGTACCGCAACCCTGGCAAGGGGCCCTCACGGGAAAGTAACAGCAGGGCATCTGAACCCAGCTTCTTTAACAGGGTTGTTACTTCTCCCCCGCACCATTTTACAGCCTTGCTTGGGACAGGCTTAGGCGGGTTTATAATAATAATAACAATAATAACCAAAACTATAAGAAGAAACAACATGACAAAGAAGAATTTTCAATGGAAAAACTGTATACCCAAAATAACTAAACCTCTTTTGCGATACAATATTCTCTGAAATAGCCCAGTGTTACAGTGTTATACTTATCACTTTATTATTATTATTATTATTATTATTATTATTATTATTATTATTATTATTATTATTATTATTATTATTATTATTATTATTATTATTATTATTATTATTATTATTATTATTATTATTATTATTATTATTATTATTATTATTATTATTATTATTATTATTATTATTATTATTATTATTATTATTATTATTATTATTATTATTATTATTATTATTATTATTATTATTATTATTATTATTATTATTATTATTATTATTATTATTATTATTATTATTATTATTATTATTATTATTATTATTATTATTATTATTATTATTATTATTATTATTATTATTATTATTATTATTATTATTATTATTATTATTATTATTATTATTATTATTATTATTATTATTATTATTATTATTATTATTATTATTATTATTATTATTATTATTATTATTATTATTATTATTATTATTATTATTATTATTATTATTATTATTATTATTATTATTATTATTATTATTATTATTATTATTATTATTATTATTATTATTATTATTATTATTATTATTATTATTATTATTATTATTATTATTATTATTATTATTATTATTATTATTATTATTATTATTATTATTATTATTATTATTATTATTATTATTATTATTATTATTATTATTATTATTATTATTATTATTATTATTATTATTATTATTATTATTATTATTATTATTATTATTATTATTATTATTATTATTATTATTATTATTATTATTATTATTATTATTATTATTATTATTATTATTATTATTATTATTATTATTATTATTATTATTATTATTCTTGTTATTATTCTTGTTATTATTATTATTATTATTATTGTTATTATTATTGTTATTATTATTATTATTATTGTTATTATTATTGTTATTATTATTGTTATTATTATTGTTATTATTATTGTTATTATTATTGTTATTATTATTGTTATTGTTATTGTTATTATTATTGTTATTATTATTGTTATTATTATTGTTATTGTTATTGTTATTATTATCGTTATTATTATTATTATTATTATTATTATTATTATTATTATTATTATTATTATTATTATTATTATTATTATTATTATTATTATTATTATTATTATTATTATTATTATTATTATTATTATTATTATTATTATTATTATTATTATTATTATTATTATTATTATTATTATTATTATTATTATTATTATTATTATTATTATTATTATTATTATTATTATTATTATTATTATTATTATTATTATTATTATTATTATTATTATTATTATTATTATTATTATTATTATTATTATTATTATTATTATTATTATTATTATTATTATTATTATTATCCAACCGGCTTAATCACTTTGGACTTTTTAGCATTGATTTTTTTTACAATGAATAGGGAGCTGGCCTAATGCATCAACCCCCAACCTGGAGGACCAGGAATTTTTTATTGAGGTGTTCTTCCTCTAGCCTTTGACGAACCAACGCCTCACTGCAAGGCAGCAGCTGCTA